>CM031244.1:770435906-770700906 GCA_018340775.1 Taxus wallichiana var. yunnanensis
TATGTTTTATCAATCATATCTTTCTAGTGCACAATTCAAACCATTTCCTAATGAAACACTCTTGTTATATGGTTCATTCTTGATTGTTGAGGGTCATTTATAAATGAACCTCATCTCATGCATACTCATTCACATACACTTGGGGGCACGTTGCTCCTATCACATTCACATTGCATATCATTCCATCTCTCATATTCACAACATACTTTGCATATCTTGGTTGCACATTGTTCTTGCTTACTTATACTCACATGTTACACTTTTCTTACTATGTTAGTCAAATATTTCGTATGTCATTATCTTTTCTATATACACATGCATGTTCACTTGCCTTCTAGTTGTGAATGCAAACTTTACATGGATATTTATACGCATCATGGATGTTTGGCATCATACCTCTTACCAATCCCATTGAGGATCCTGGGGGCATCTAATTTTATCTACACTATAGGTGTTATTGTTTTTTTATACTACTTCATCTTTTTGCTAGCATGCTACTAAATTGGATCATACATGCTTTGACATATTTTTGTCTTTTTAACATGCTTAAAGGGTGCTTCATGTGTAGCATTTTCTTTTCAAAAACTATATGCTACCATGGTTGTCTACTACTTTGTTTGTCATTATTTGTCATTATTTTCCATTATATGCCATTATTTGTGGGATATGCCCTTTGTCTTGTGTGCACATTGTATGCTTTTGGCCACTTCGAACCTAATTTTCTTGCGACATTATGAGCAATGTCCCATGTTTGCAACCTTCTTTTCACGGTCTACATTGTTTTCTTGTTTACTAGCTTACACTTTGTCTTATACATATGTATTTGTCTTGTCTATACTACACGTGTTTTCTAGCCACTTTGTTTGCATGTGCCTTTATTTTTACAAAGCACATTCCCTCCCCCTTGCAGGGCTTAAGTTTTAGATGTACATTGGGTCCTCCTTTAGGCCACATTCTCCTAGCGATGTCACATGCACGCCAAACAAGGGGGGCATATATTGGATGAATTAGTCACCACATACAGCAATTCAAAGTTATAAAACATAATCATAATCAGCACATCTATAGTCTCAAACAGGCTCAAAATCGACTTAGGTCCTCGGTATAGCATAGACACCAGTGCCCAAAGAATGAGACATGAGCTCCTGGGAGCTCCTAACCCTTCACAGGTGCCTATGACCAGGGAAGTTACAACGTTCTTCTCATATCAACACGGTTGTTAGCAATCTACATAGTATTTTTCATAATAGGGGACATTCCTTTAGAATCGGAATGGATCAAACTTGAACAAAGCAGGATCACATTATCTGTAATGGTTTATAAATCATCGAGAAGTAGTCAAGATTGGAAAATAACACTATACTTTTCTCCCCAACACTTCTTCTATTGTGGCATGAGATCACCCCAAAAACTCACACTTAGTGTGAGCTTGCCCAAAAACTCGTTTTGCTATAGCATTTTTCAGGATCCTTTCTATCTTTTTTTCACTCATCACGGATCAAGTGCACATGTTCCTTTTCACATTTTTACATACTTTTACACACTTTTTACATATTTAGATTGAATTTTACATAAACACATATTTGATTACTCTTTTTCTCTTCTCTTTTGTAGGTTTGTCCTTATGGGAAGCAACAGACACATCATCAAGCATCAAGATGCATCGACAACAAGTACCATGTGACATACACTCATACACTTTCACCCCTAGGGTCACTTCCTCTACTCTAGTTTCCTCGCTTCATTTTTATTACTCCACACTTTTTCTTTTCTCCTCGACACACTTTCGCCAATGATTTACATGGTTATTAGGTACGCATCTCTTATCTACTTTACTTTATTGAGAATTCGCTCAAAAACATAAAGTGGGGGCAAATGTAGACACTAAATCACACACTTTGGGTATATTTATAGGTCTTGATTACATACTTGCATTCATATGATTCCTAAGAAAGAAAAGTACTAATTGACCATTGTTTTTGGCCTCTTTACTTTCTTTTTGGGTTCCTTCTTGATCTTACACATCCCATCGCCCATTCTCGACCTTCGTCAATTTGGTTTATCTAAGTCTAGACACCGCCGCCTAGGCACCTAATCCTAATCCTTCCGTCGCCCCCAACATCTTTGTATCTTACTCGCCTCTTTTGGGCCTCTTCTAGCTATTAGGCATCTTGATTTCTTATGGGTCGACCTTTTAGTGGTTAATTATGAAATTCAAACAAGGGAATCATATAAATACAAAGCTATGTGACCATAATAAAGGACCAAGATCTAAGCATCTATTACTATCACCTAAGGTTGCATCGAAAGGCATTTCAAGAGCATCAAAGCATCCATCTAGCTATCATTCAAGGGACAAGGAAATGCATTTTCTGTATACATTTCATAGGAGGGGAAGTTCATTTTTCCATGCACACATCTATTTATATTACTATATCTAACTATTGCTCGTTGTTAAGTGCATCTTGCACAATAGCCACCTAGGGCACGATTCTACACACACGCGCAGAACTACATAAAGTCTAAAATGTAGTGCAATGCCCAGATCGTAAGTTCACTCAGTCGGGTGACCACTAAGGTCAGTCCAAATCCCCATTTGTTTATTTTTATTTTTTAGGATTTGATGTGTTTTGGGATTTTACAAGTGTTTTTCTCTTTGCATGTTTTAGGCGAATTCGGTGATCAACCAACGACATACATGTGACTAAAAGCGACATCTAACGAACATCTTTTGACATAGAAGAAATCACTTTCTGACAATTTTCACAGTCATAGAAACCCGGGAGCGAGTTAGCATTAGGCACCCATGACCCGATCCAGTGCCCTAGTCTAGGAAGATTTGATAGTCACACAATTTTTTGGGCACAATAATGACAGTTTCCTCCTATTCATCAATTTTCCAATTCAACGACAGATCTAGGATCAATTACAAAATTAGCTAAGTAATTTATCCCTTCTCTTACACCTAGGGTTTCATATTTTTCTAGCTTATTTCTTAGGTCAGATTTGTACTTTATTGCTATATCATTATGTTATGACTCTCCATTCGGATTTCATAAGTTTAGTATTTGTTAAATCAACCTCTTTATTTGGGTAACCATATTGAGATAGAACTAGATTTTTATTTATATTTCCCCTTCTTCATTCATAGGAATTCTCTCTTGGTGCTCTTTATGGGGAGAATTGGGCATCGGTGGTCACACACATGCTACAAGAAATTATTTCTAACCCTCTTTATTCTTTCATTTTTATGTATGTGTTTATCGTTATTAGTCATTCATTTCTATAAATTAGAGTAGATGTAGGTTTACTTTGATCTATTACTTTATCTTATTATTATTATTACACCCCTTGGCTTTATCCACCCCTTGGTTATCTCTCTTCTACTTCATAATCCTAGTAGGATACCTATCTTTATCTTGGTTGTAGGCCTTGGAAACCTATAGCTATCATATGGTTAGGGCTACTATCCTCCAAATTTATGACATTGACACTCCTTGAGAACCTTTGTATCTGCATGATGTGACAAGTCTTAGATTATATCCCTACATTTGATAACCCAAATGGGAACCTCTCTTTTAGCCATCATAGAGATCTCACAAAGTGGGCCAAAACTTTATGCCTCCACCCACAAAAACATGTATATAGTGTGGGAGATGCCCCCAGAAGATCAAGGTCAATTGAGAGGGGTCTAGGCCAACACCTATCATCATGAATCGATATGTGTATGCCTTAAATCAAGTTCAACATACCTCATGTACACACATGTCTAAAGAGTATATAGAAAAATATGTTATCTATCAAACCAATATAAAAAATAACATATGCAAAGTAACAAGCTAGCAAATCAAGTCGTATATAGGTCATGGTTTTGTATTTTTACAAATATTTGAATGTTTTTGTTTTTGTGTGATTATTTGAATTTTTTTAGTGTTGAAATTAACTATGTATAGAAGGGAGGGGTAGAATGAGAGACACTTGATGAGGGCCTTGTTAGGATGTGGGGCAGACCCAAAAATGAGGCTTAGACCTCAAATAGGATTTATGTGTAGTGGGTGTGTGAGGGCATACTAAGAAATCATCCATGTGTAATAATCATTGAAGGAAAAACCATTCTTAAAAGGATTGGATTGCTTGTTCACTATAATATTAGGAAGTGTGAATGGTTGAATTTAAGTTTTGTTTTTGTGCAGCTTGATGTTTGACAACTAGATGTTGAGAAATAAGTAATACTTCTTTTGAAATAGTATCTTCTATAGGTATATTTTGTCATGGCAGATCCTTAATGAGAAAACCTTTAAAATAATGTCTTGTGTTTCCTGAACTTGGACCTATTTTCCTTTCTACCCATCCACTTTAATAGGAGAAGATGTTGTAGCCTTGACCTTAGAATGATCTATTTGGTACGTTATGGGGCTCATATAGATAAGACAAGAATCATCATCATTGATGGGGTTATAATTAAGTAGCAATGGTAAATTGGGAATATCCTCAAAATTTATCTTCATGTTTCCCCCTTCCAATTCTTGTATATGAACTAATTTCTTAGTGGTCATGTGTAAGTTCTCTTGTTTGAGGATGTGTAATTCAAATTGTTCCCTTTACGATGTTTCTTATGTAATTTTCTCTTATACAATGCATTGTGTTTCATTTTTGTGTGTGTACAATGGTATGATGAGTTCTTACAATGTGATTAACTTATCAAAATGATGTAGTAATTCTATATACTCTTCATGGAATAGATGTCTCTTGTATGATAAATAGGGTCATATTAGTTAGTATTTCAATATATCCATCTCTAGATGTGGTAGCTTTAGGTGCCCATTAGGGTTTATGAGCTTAAGATGATTGAATAGGAGATGTTCTCCCCTAACAGGCATCACTCATAGAAGGATGAGAAATCATTATGTCTTGAGAAGATCCCTCATGTGAGATTACAACCTTCCCAAAGGGATGCCTCAAAGAAGGAGAGGGAGATTTATCTTAATATCGTGTATCGAAGGAAATAATGCCCTTGTGCTCAAGTTGTTAGATTTTTGTTGTAAATCATAGAAATCATTATCACAATACCCATTGATTCCATGAAAATCATTAAAAAAATTATTTGGTCTTGCTCAAGCCTATGAAAGGGCTAATAGTAATTAGTTAGCAAATTGATTAATTTCTTATAGAGTAACTCATATAGAATATCATATGGTCTATCATTCTTATTGAATTGAAGAGGTGCTTTATGATTTGATTGTATTAGTATTTGAGATTGATTTCTTGTAATATAAAAGTGTTTCCTCTATGGAGGAATTTCATGTTATTTGAACTAATAAATGTATTGTGTATATCATTTGTATCACATTTCTTTCCTTTAGCCCCAATTTAAATTAGTCATTATGTATAGAGACATGATTAGCATGGGTGTGTAATAGATTTCTTAAATGAATGATTTCATATAAATGAATAATCCTAGATGTTGTTGTAGAAAACCTTCATCCTCCCGGTTGCATCTTCTATGCTCATATTCTTCCACTTGATCATATATTCCTTAATGTCTCTGGTTCTCAGCCTCTTAGTATGTGTTTGCAGAATCTTCTCTGGCTCCAAAATATTCTTCCTTCCTCATCAAGTTCTGTAACTCTGTATGGGCTTAAATTTATGTCCAATAACCTTCTTCGTAGGAAATACAAAATCTTTGGGTGTATGCATGAAAATTGAGGCAACTCTAGTTTATAACCAACATTGCCAATATTCGTAGAACCTAATAAGGGTCATAATATTTAGGAGCAAGTTTGTTGTCCTTTTTTTGTTGCTTTAGGGACATCTTCTTGTAAGGCTGGAGACATACAAAACCTTGTCACCAATATCAAAATGTCTTTCACTACGGTGTTGATTTGTTTGTTGTTTCATCCTGTTTTGTGCCAATGTCGAATTCTCCTTCAAACTAGCCAAAACTTCTTGTTGATGTTGAATGTGTTCCTCAACATCTTTGACCTTAGTTTGCACCCTCAAGCAAGAAGTGATAGAAGGTGGATGGTAACCATATAATGCTAAAATGGGTCATTTGAGAAGAGGTATGAAAAGATGTGTTATACCACCATTCTGCAAGTGGTAGCCATTTAATCCACCTTTCTTACTTATCTGATACAAAACAACGTAGATACCCCTCTAAGCATTTGTTGACCACTTCTATTTGCCCATCAGTTTGAGGATGATAAGATGAACGTGAGCTAGCTAAGTACCCAAACATGAAACTAATTCTCCGTCCAAAAATTACTTGTGAAAATAGGATCACAATCACTTACAATTATCTTTAAGGTTCCATGTAGCCTTTGAATTATCACCAAAAAAAGTTGCAACTATATCAAAGCCGAAATGGATGTGATATGGCACAAAAATGGGAATATTTTGTGAGCCTATCCACAATCACCAAAATAACATTCTTACCCTCTGAACAAGGCAATCCGGTGATGAAATCCATGGAGACTCCTCCCATCTTTAGCTAGGAATTGGTAAGGGTTGTAACATGACCTCGTGTCTTAATTTTTTCCCCTATTTTTTGTTGGCACACTAAACACTCTGATACAAAAAATTTTACATACCCCTTGAGTCCTTCCCAAAAGAATTATCTTTTTATTCTATGATATGTCTTCAAAAACCCAGAGTGTCCTCCAACAGGTGAGGCATGTAGCTCTACAAGAATCTTATGCTTCAACTCAGAATCTTTACTCAAGTATAACATGTCCTTGTACCATAGCGCATTACCTTTCCACTCAATTTTTTTAGATGTTATAGAGCCTTGCTTGATATTCTATATTAGAGATTGTGTATCCTTGTCCTGATCCCATTCCAATCTTGCTTCATCCACCCAATTGGCCTTCAACATGGACATTCCACATAGTAAGGCATATGCGGATGTATCCCTTCTAGACAACGCATCAACTACTACATTTTCTTTACCCTTTTTGTATATGATTTCAAAATCATAACCCAACATTTTTGTTACCCAATTTTTTGTCCTCGGATGATAACCTTTGCTCCAAAAAGTATTTGAGACTATCATGATCAGCTTTTACCTTGAGTGTCTACCCATGGGATAGGACCTCCAGTGTTTGACCGTATGAAGACTAGCCATTATTTCTTTCTCATATACAGGTTTGAGTAGATCTTTTCCTTTGAATTGATGACTCTCGAATGTAATTGGTCTTCCTTCCCGCATTAGAACTACTCCTAATCCTGATCTTGAAGCATCATTCAACAATGAAGGTTTTTGAGAAGTTGGGAGTATCCAAAAATGGGGTGCTACACATGGCTTCCTTCAACTACTCAAAGGATTTAGTAGCTATCTTTGTCCAATGGAAGGCATCCTTTTTTAGCAATGCAGTGAGTGGGGTTGTTATTCTAACATATCCCCTCACAAATCTTTTGTAGCACCCTGTTAGTCCTAGGAACCCACGAAGATTTTTGAGAGTTTTGGGCCTTGGCCATTCCACCGTAGCATTGATCTTCTGAGGATCAACTTTGACACCTTCATGGGATATAATGTGACCCAAGTACTCTACCTCTTGTACACCAAAAGAACATTTGGATGGCTTTGCATAGAGAGTATGTTTCTCCAAAACTTCCAACACTTTATTTACATGTTGTAAGTGTGTTTCCCATGTCTTATTATAAATCAATATGTCATCAAAGAAAACTAATACAAATTTCCTTTTAAATGGCCTAAAAATAGTGTTCATCAAGCTTTGAAAGGTTGAGGGAGCATTTGTAAGACCAAAAGGCATTACCAAAAACTCATAATGGCCCTCATGAGTCCTAAAAGCCATTTTATGAACATCTTCCTCTCTTATTCTAATTTGATGGTACCTCGAACGAAGATCTAATTTTGTGAAATAAATAGCACCATGTAATTCATCAAGTAAATCATCAATTACTTGGAATAGGAAACTTATCTTTGATGGTGTACTTGTTGAGTTCTCGGTAATCTGAAACATCCTCCATGTTTCATCCTTCTTACGTACCATGACCACTAGTGAATAATATTTACTCGGGTATGCCTCGATGATACCGCCTTCAACATTTCCTGTACCATTTTCTCGATCTCACTTTTCTGGAAATATGGGTATCTATATGGTCTAGTGTTAGGTGTTTGGATCCCTGGAATCAAGCTGAATGGCATGATTATGATCCTAATGGTGGTAGTCCCTTTGGAATTGCATAAAAACAAGCGAGTCGATCAACAATCTTCTGAAGATCGGGTGGCATTGAAGACTTTGTATTTTGTACTTCTATGGAAAATAACTTTGTTATAAATCCATCTACTCCTTTTCTAAGAACCTTATGCATCTGATGAGAGCTAATAATGTGGAGTTTACTTAGAGAACCTTGGAGACTTAGCTACCATCCCATTCAATTTTATTGTCCTTCCATCTAAATGAAATTGCATGAACAATTCTTAGAAATTCATCTCTAGAGTACCTAAGGTTGTGAGTCATTGGACACCCAAAACAATATATGCCCCTCCCATAGAAATAAAAAACATAGGTGAGTCTAAGATGTAGTCTCCCATGGAAAGCTTGATACTATGGCACTTTCTACGTGCACTTGATTTTCCCACCATCTGCAATCATAACTTACATTTAAGGTATAAATAAAACAATTGAGATGGGCAGCTAAATTACTATTTATGAAGTTATGAGTACTCCCTGAGTCAATCAACATCGTCACCTTCTATTTTTTGAGATAGCCAATAACCTTGAGTGTTTGAGGAGTAATAATACCTGACAATGCATGGCAAGAAATTGTAGGTTGGTGATCCTCTACTTCATCTTCTATTGGTTCCTCAGCCTCTCCTATAATTTCAGCTTCCTCATTATCCTCATTACCTCCGTCAATATATAATGTGACTTCTTCTCGGCACATATGTGTCCCGGTCCAAATTTATTGTCACGGATAAAACATAATCCTTTTTCTCTCTTTTCTTCCATTTATTGAGGAGTCATTCTAATTGGCCTAGCGAATGAAGGGGAAGAGATACTACACTCTATGGTGTTAATGAAAGGTGGCTTCCTACTACCGCAAAGAAATTTTTCCTTTGCTCGACATGCCATGATAATAGAATTAGAAATCTTGAGTGGATTAAGCATATGTACCTCATGCTCGATGTGATCCTTAAGACCCCCAAGAAATAGGTCATTCATATTCTCTTGTGGAATATTCTCCACCCTTAAGATAGGTTTTGGAATTGATGCACAAAATCTTTGACTAATCATGTTTTCCGTAAATTTGCTAATTGACTAAAATAGTTCTATGAAACACTTGAACTATAGTGCAATTGCAACTCCTTAGTAAAAATTGTCCAGTGACACTTAGACCATTCTCCCCTCTCAGCACATAACCATCGATACCAACAAATTGGTGGGTTCATCGCCATGTTTGCCTGACCATCCAAACAAATTGGTCGGTTCAAGATACAAGGATGCCAATGTCACCTTTTGTCCCGATGGTGTTTGATGTAACTCAAAGAAGTTTATCCATTTGCTTTATCCAATTCAAGGGATCCTTACCATCAAATTTGTGCATATCCACTTTTGGCATCATGTTTCCCATGGCATGCGAATAAGTTGGATTCTAATTAGGCTAGAAAAGTGATCCAACATGGTTATTTTGTCCATTATTTTGACCGAAAATCCTCCTTGGTTGATATGGAGTAGATTTGAGCCATATTGTTTACCGTTAACATGTTGCATGATATTGTCCAAACGTTGATTGATTTGGTCATGTCTCCTTTAGAGGCCATCTCGGATTGTACATTTCGCAACTCATACTCAAGTTGGCTCACCTTATGATCAACTCGAGGTAAAACCTAGTGCTTTGAGGAATCAGATTTACCCCTTCTAACCCCAACTCTTCAATCACTACCGCATCTTTATCTCTGGGTTTTACCCGAGTAGTGACCGGATTCTTTTTGCTCTTGTGGAAGGCCCCGACATGATGTCAAACATTAGGGTTTAGGGTTTCATACAAATTAGGCCAAACAGGGAAAACCATAGAGAAGATACTAATACTATTTTTTGAGAGATTTCCGAAAATGTAAAGAACTCTGAAAAATTCCACAAATTTCAGTTTCTAGGGAGCATTTTTATTAAAAAAACCCTAAATTTGCAATAACTTTTGTAAACTATATTAAAAAGGTCTGAAACTTTTAGAGATTTGTACTTGAAATGATTTGCACTACTCGTAAAAAAATCACCCACAAATTCAATGTGGTTCGTAAGATAGAGTGGAAACAAAAAATTAGGGTTTTGCCCTAATTTTGGCCAGATCGCAACTCTGATACCACTTGTAATGAAATTACTTATATAATTCGATTATGAGCAGCAATGATAGAACACCAAGTAACACAATATTTTAGAATAATGATCTCAATATGTAATTAGAATGGCTTTGCCACTTCGAGGCAACCTCGAAACCATAAAATAAGACTCAAATGCTCCATGGCTACCTTGAGGCCTATAAAGATACTATTATATACTATTCATATGCCATGGCCATCACCAAGGTGACCTACTAAGCATGAGAAAGTATAAATGCTAAAATAAAATGATATGGTAAGCCATAGTCATACTCATATCCGAATATAATAATAGCTTAAGGGTGTAGAATATCATATGGTCTATCATTCTTATTGAATTAAAGAGGTGCTTTATGATTTGATTGTATTAGTATTTGAGATATATTTCTTGTAATATAAAAAGTGTTGCCTCTATGGAGGAATTTCATGTTATTTGAACTAATAAATGTATTGTATCATTTGTATCACATTTCTTTCTTTTAGCCTCAATTTAACTTAGTCATTATGTATAGAGACGTGATTAGCATGGGTGTGTAATAGATTTCTTAAATGAACGATATCATATTTGAGTGATTTGATCTCATTATTCATAGCTTGAATTTTATTTTGAAAATCATTATGTAGTGCTTGAATAAACTATAGGATTGCCTTATAAAAGTGGTCATTGGTATGACCATCTATTGATGAAGGATTCATAGGAGATGACCCAAAAGGGTCTTTTGAATTATTATCCTTGAAAAATTGATTCATATACGATATAGACATAAGGAATAAGGAAATGATGACATTAAATAGACCATGGAATATGGATCAAACACTACTACACAATGTGTATATAGAGCCATTTTTTGGCTCATTTTATAAATAAATCTTTTGGGCATTTTTTCAATGTTTCATGCATAAAATTCCATTGAGTTTCGGGGCACAAAAGTGATCCAAATAAAAACGACTAGACATTTTTAGTTACGTGACTTAACGCCACTTTTTCACCATTTTAATGTCATATTTGTGTTGCATCTACGTCTTCTTTGTCCTCTTCATCATCCTCATCATCTCATCCTTATCAACATCCTCTTCATCCTCCCAATTTTTTTTACACCTAACAAAAATTAATTTGATAATAAAATATTAATCGTGTTTAATTTTTTTACTTATTTATAATAATTAAACAATATATGCTAAAATATGATTTACATTGTATTTTCAACAGAAATTATACGCTAAGAATTCATAAAATATCCAAGTATTAAAAAAACACAATTTGTTTCAATTCAAAACATGTTTTAAAATAATGAATAATAATGTAATTCGAGGAATACTAAGTCCCTTCCATTATAAAACAAATAAATGTAAAATCCAATCCTAAATATCCTAAAAATTTCCTTCTCTTCTTAATCTTAACACTACTCTTTTTCCTCTTTCATCATCCTCATCATCTTCATCCTTATCAACATCCTCTTCATCCTCCTGATTTTTTTTACCCTAAAAAATTAATGATAAAATATTAAGTGTTTAATTTTAATTTATAGTTTGCATGTATGACAAATTCAACACTACATGTCTTACCAATACAAACTGATTATCTTGGGCCCATTGATTAAAGGATTTTGTGTTCCATCCCAAGTATTTTAATGCCATACACACTTTTTTGTTTTGTTCTTCTTATAACACTCTTCATATGAATATAATTATATAATGAAATTACGTATATTAATATTTTTAATAAAAAAACATTAAAACAAAACAACATAACTCTATAAATAGCTTATATAGAACTTAAAAATTTATTAGCGACCTCTTCTAAGTTTTGTCATCCCAAACGACAAGTCACCAACAACCCTTTTCAGGATTAGGATTCATACCCCTTGAGTGCATTACTTTTGTTTTGAACCAATTGCAATATGTATAAAATATTTAATCAATCATCATGTTATACAATTATCATTACATTTTGATCGTAGACCATTTTTTATCTTTTATAACACTTGAATGGTGACTAAACAACATAAAATATCTAATTAAAGAAAATGTGTTTATCAACCAAGTGAAAATTTATAAATAGTCCTCTTTATAGTGTAAAGGTTAACATATATCATTACTTTTGTTAACTAACCTGCAACCCTATTAGTGTCCTCTGCTAGCCACTTGTCACACAAACCGAACCAAACATCTTTCTCTATTTCGGGAGGTTGAAGATGTCTCCTCTCGTTATCTCAGTGTTTCCTTGGTAGTGAACTCCGCAAATTATAAATATAAATAAGTATTTTTATAAATAAATAAAAATTACTAAAAATGTATTTATGTAGCGTAATTACCCTCAAACTCCTCTTTATTCTTCTAAACCCTCTAGATGGGGTCATACTCTTAAAACTTAGAAAAGCTATATCAACCAACCTTCTCCATCTTCAAGTGATATTTTCAACCACTTTAAATGACAATATGAATGAATGAATTTTCGTAATCAATCAATTACTTTTTTTTAAATACCTACAACCTCAAAAATTTAAATCACTAAAAATGACATATAAAATAAATTAAAAATAAATTATGCTAATACAATGATAAATGAAATAAGAAAATTATTTTATTCAAATAAAATAAAATAAAAATACTTTCCTCAAAAATCCAAAGAATATCATCATGTCATATTCATTTTCATAGAGGTCCATTTTGAGGTCCCCTCGCATCCGATGTTTATAATTATTACAAACAAGATGAGAGGGCCTATCAACATTTGTTCTTCAAAGGGGGCGAGAGTGCATTATCATCCCCCATTAATCCACTTAGAGTAGGTCATCCATACTTAATCCACTTAGGCACAGGTCATCCTAGGATATCGGATTGTCATCATACATTAGAGGTTTCCCTACATTCCATTCAAATTGTAAGTGATAATTCATTTGTTGCCTTCGCCCATCTTATTCAATCCCTCAAAAACCTACCACATGCCATATCATTCAGTAATGAGGATATCCCTCCTACTTCCACTAGGAGCCTTCATCACCTTTTCCTATTACAGCTACTATTAGTTTCCATTATATCAAGCATGTATTAATTGACAATGGTTCCACTTTGTAAATATATGCTCCCTCTCATTACTAAAGCACAGCTTATGAATTCCTCATAGTCGATCACCAAATCATTTACCCTTGTTTCTAGCTATGATTCTACTACGTGAACATGCATCAGCACCATCACCTTACCTTTACAAGTTGGGCCCAAAACCCTTCCCACTTTGTTCTATATCATTGATACATCATTTCAGTTCAATTTCTTACTTGGTAGACCATGGATCCACGTTATGCATGTTGTTCCTTCTACAGTTCATCGGTGTGTTAAATTCTTACATGATGGATATGATCATACTATTTCTGCCAACTCGACCCATTCAAGTTATGTCAAATCAACCCAGTCATTGCCATGCCTATACCCCCACTTAATCCAATTCCATACCATAGTATCGATACATGCAATATCACCAATCTTGTACTTTCGTTACCGCTTCTACCCCCACAATCACCCCTTCGATCCCTACACATATCATTGATATCATTTCCCCTACCATATCTCCCTCCATCACTACCACTATCTCACCATTTACTACTCCTTCTAGTCCTACATCCACCACCCCTCCTCTTAATATCCTTGATAATGTTATCCAACATGATAATGTCAACACCAATGATTCTGATGATGAGGTCGATGTCATAGAACTTACTGATGAAAATTTGTACAACCTTAACTTTACTCCTATTGAGGTAGATGAATCCTATTTCCAAGACACCTTTGTTGTTATTGGCCCAAGTGAGTATCAATTCAAGCAACCTCCTCCCTCTACTACAACCATGATTCCTTTCTAGGAAACTATACATATACTAGACCTCATGCCACCTCCTTCATCTCCCTAGGTCACCTCTAGTCTGCAACTTGATCCATTCACATGCACCTTACTCATACATGACTCTTATTGGCCTCATATTCCATTCGATCCCACTTTCCCTAACATTGTTTGCACACATGAAGGCTTAAAATAATTAGGATTCACACTTGTTGATCTCCTCCCCCTCATTCTCCCCACCTATATCATGGATATGTACTCATTACTACTGCCTATGGCCTCCATGTCTTCCATCTATCGGTCTTACGTGCATGTACACACCGTTCCTCTCCACTCATCCTCGAGAAAATCTTGGCTCACTATATTGGTGGCACCCTCGACCCCAACCATACTACTATTACCTTTCATATGCCTTTTGGCCACATCTCTATTTGCAATGATTCCTTCCTTGGCTATACCCAAAACCTAACTCGTTGGTATGCACATGATTGTTCGTAACCCCCTTTTACTGATGAAGAATATGCTATGGGCATGTATAATTTACATTGCCACGACTCTTTCTATGATCAACCTCACACTATCACATATTATGTCTCAAATCCAAATCCTATCAATTATGACCCTAAAATTGATGACCTCCTTTATGAATTTACTTGACTCCCGACCCATGCATAATCGGGGGCGCTAGACTTCCCCCTCACTAGTCACATCATGGTGACTTTTCTCTCTATCTTTCACACTTTGTGCTTCATGTCTACCTTTATGAGCATTGTCACACCTCGATAATCATACAATACCTTTATTTCCCGATGATGCACTCATGTTCTCAAGGTTCATACATGACTATTAAGGGCATTAAATGAACCTCACTCGCACACTTCGAGGGGCATCACACTTTATCCCCCTCTATCACTATTGGTTGCCTTTACCATCTACTCATACTTCACGCTCTGTGCTTCATGTCCTTCCTAGCATCTAATATCAATCACATAAAATACCTTTGTTACCCGATGATGCACTCTTGTTTTATGGTTCATACTTGATTGTTGAGGGTGCAATTCTTAAATGAACCTCACATCACACACATTCACCGGGGAAATGCGGTCCCTCTCATCTATACATCTTGCATATTGCAACACACCATCACATTCATAGACCATCCACACATCTTGATTGTTTTAATCTTGTTAGCTTATACTACTTACATGTTTTTGGTCATGTGTTTTTGCAAGGGCGAAATTCAAGTTGAAAACATGACAACTATACCCTAGTGTCAATTTTTTTGTTTATAACCCCTCTTGAGCACTCCCCCTGATCATTTTCCTCTCGATTTCAGGCATATACCCATCCTTCAAGTTCCCATATGTGTTGTAATACCTTTCCCCAAGTGTTTGAAATGTGAAATCAATCTCACAAGGTTCTCCCAATGCAGTGCTTTTCAAGGTAGTTTTCTCTGTGAATTTAGAAAGGCTATTTTTAGCCTTTCCGGGGCATGTGTGCACTCTCCGGGACAGAGTTAAGGCTCAAAATCATCAGAAAGTGGTATTGAGGAGCTAAAAGCACATTACAAGTTATTTAGAAAGTTTATGAAATATTTGGATGTTTATGGGCAAGTTCGGAAAAGTGGGTTTTGAAGGTGAAGAAGGAGCTTGTAGTTCAAAAAATCACATGAGCTTCGGAAGATGCTTTTGGGATCTCCAAAATGAGTTGTAGGTCAAACAAGATATCATTGGAAATCTAATTCAATTCCTTACATGTTGATATTTCCATATTTCTCACGAGACCCATACATTTCTTTCCACAACTCATTTTTTATAGGTTTACCTTGTGATCACAAGAAAGGAGGTCATTTTTGAAGGGATTTCAGGCAGATCCGGACATTTAGAACCATATCATTCCTCTCAAAAAAACAATTATTGTCAAATTTATATAAATAAGTGCCTAAAAAGTCCTTCTGGAACTCCGTGACTTCGTTTTCAAGGTCTTTCCCAAGGTATGCTCTCATAGTTACAAAATTTTTCCAGTGCCACGTGTCAACATGAGGGTGAGGAACATTTTTGTGTCCCTATTTTACCTTTTACAAGGGGATAAATTATTTTTCCCCTCCCCCATTTGAGCTCATGGACCCATCATATGACCTTGGGAAGCCTCTGTAAGCACTTGTTGCCTATTTTCTAGCCTTTGCCTCGTGCAACGCATATCCACCACTTGTCACCATGAGGTTGAGGCTCATTTTTGTGTCCCTTTAGTACCTTTACCATGGGGAAAAGGGGGACAAAAAAATCTCCCCCCTTGATTCCACATAGTTCCTCACGTGACCGAAACTTGGCTCCCGAGTGCTAAAAATAAGCTCCTCTCCCTCACCCTTCTACAAATGCATGTCTTCCACTTGTCCTCATAAGGATAAGGAAAATTTTTATGTCCCTTTCATCCCTTTTCCAAGGGGACAAGGAGGAAAAAAATGTGCATGTCCCCATTAAGCATGAAAAACCAAAAATAGCTAAGTCGCCCACTCTCGTGTGCTTGCTCCTTCCATCTCTCACTCCACAAATACATTCGCTCATGCCCGCCACTCACAATTTGAAATCACAACTAAAAATCATAAATGAAACCCCTTAGCAGCCATTAAAACACATTTTGGAGCTGATTATGACATTAAACATAGAAAAATCCTCATATGCCCTATATGTCTAAATCTTGCCTCACTCGTAACTCATGCTCCCAAACTCCGATTGCTATAAGATTTGAATTTATGGATTCCTTATGTGAACCCCTTCAAGAAGAGTATTTGGATGCCCTCATTCATGCCCAAATTTATTTTTTATATCCACATGGGGTTTCCCGCAAAAAATCACCTTTTCTCAAATTTATGGCAATCGGTGAGCGGAATCTCTCAAAAATTTGAGCGAGCTTTGAAATGAATTATATAAACTTTTACAAGTGGTTTTGTTTAAATCTGAGATTGGGAAGAAAAATTATATTTTTGGTAAGTCCGTACCACATAGATTACTAAAAATAGTAAATCTAAGGAAAATTTGGTTTCCGGTTTCTTAAGATATTCCTTTTAAGTGCAAAACATTCAAAAGCGACAAATTTGGCAAAATTGGTGAAAATAACCAAAATGGTACCATAATGGTGAATATTCTAAAAAATAGTAAATGGGTGTAATGAGCTAAAATCGGTCACATTTTAGTCCTTCATCCATCCTACAATGGTCTCGGCATCCATGAGATCTCCTCCCCTGCTTCAAATCAATTCATGTATTCCCGATGTAGTAAACAAATAATGTCAAAATAGGAAAGCTACCAATTTTGTATCAAAGGAAATTTTAATTCATTTCACATAGGGTGCATGATTAAAAGGTGGAAGGCATTGGTTTTTTATTTCATTCCTCTTTCCTCACTCCATGATCGAAGGGTCTTGTCTCATGTTTCACCCATTGTCGGTGTTCCCATAGTGGTAGAAACAAGATCATGATCGTGCGAAAAAAGTGCATCCAATTTATCTCGTTTAAATGATGATCATGAAGTTGTGACGGTGTCTCAAGGATGAGAAGGATTTTCTTAATAACGGGAGTCATCTCCTAATGTTCTCAATGATCTTCTTCTCAAGTGTTCACCACTCTTCTTCTCGGTGTATCTAGGCAATGTGTAAAAGTGCATAATTTCAAGAAACTTAAAAGGGGGTAAAGTATTCAAAAGGACTTCATCGGAGCTTTTCGTCAACAAAGCATGACAGGTGTTGTAGAGAGCCATCTTGGAGCAAGTTTTCATCTTCAACTTATTCAAAGTATATCTTCATCAACAAAAGAGGCATCTTGATCTATTCCTTTGAGCATTCCCTCTCTCCCCTCATTCTCTTCTTTTTTATCTCCTTTCTAATTCTTCATTGAGCATAATCATTGTATTTTGTCCTATTCACTTAAGTGACATAAATTGTAATTTGTAAAAGTATTTTCTCAAAATTATAAGAGAAATACTTAATTTGTCTCTTATAGGGGCAATTGAAAAGTTACAAAAGGAATAATAACGTGAAGAGTTGTATGGGGAAGATGAGAAGTAATTCACATCACTATAAATTGAAATGGCTTCTCCATTTCAAGAGATCCTAAAAGTTAGTATTTTTGGTAGCAATTGTGAATTGTTGTAGATTGATCGATGCTTTGTACTCATCACGTACATAAGAAATGAAAGCTAGTTTTCTTCCATTTTCCTTTCTCATGTTTCCTCTTTTCCCTCTTTTATGCACTTTGTAAGCATTGTGATCCGAAAGAACTTTGTATCTTTGATAAATGAATCTAAGAAATTTGTGTCCGGTTTGTTCTTCTCACTAGATATCTTCATTGTTGTTTTCTTCTATATTGAATGATGAACTACTCTAGTTATTGGGTGTGAACTTTGCAATTGGCCTACTCATAGCAATAACCTTCCTTTCCTTATTTCTCCCCTTCACCTCTCATCGTTGTAATTTCGTCCCTTGTTCCTTGTACAAGCACTTTTCCATAGGTTCAATAGAGTGTTTCTATGTGATCCCCAACATATTTGGCCAACCCACAACATTTTGATCAGATTAGATTAGCTTACATTAAATAATAGGAGTTGAAGCATTCAATGCAGAGGGGCATAGCCCCATGAGCGTTGGTGGAAACACCTAATTTTCCATATCGACAAATTTTCTCACCAACAATTTTTGGCGACTCCGCTAGGGAGAGATCTGCCTAGTGTACTTGAATAGATCTCTAGAAAATAAAAAAATTTCAAAAATTCAAAATAGTAATAATAATAATAATAATACTTGAATAATCAAAAAGCTTTTTTTGCAAACTCCTTGAGAAAACTTGACCAAAAGGAGATATACCAGATTGAATAGGTTGAGAGGAATCATTGATCCCACTTTTGAAGCTTCACAAAATCAGCAAGAGTGAGTAAGAGATAATCCCTATTACTTCTCCCAAGTTTTGTCTCTATCTGATTCATCGAGTGGTACCCATGGTAACCCTATTCAAATTCCTACCGACACTCCTACGAATTATCTTATCTTTCACCCAACTTTGAACTATGAATTCTTAAGAGAAGAAGAAGATAGAGAGGAAGTCTTTGGAAGAAGAAAGAGAGGAGGAAGAAATGATAACACAAGCACTTGTACCATGGGGACAAAACACTAGCCCATTGGCTTTGACTCCACCACTTCATGAGCTTCCACAAGGATCAAGAAAGAATTTTATGAAGTTCTATGGAGATGGTAAACAATGTCTTGATGATCGCATTGCAACATTTATCACAGCTTGCGACATCCTTGGAGTACAACACGAAGATGTTGTTGTGTAATTGTTCATGGAAACATTGCAAGATGTGGCGAAAATTCATTCCACTAATCATCACGCTCGATCTCCAATTGGGGTGATATCAATAAGAAGTTGAAAGGTTCAAAACCCCCAAGATGTGCATGCCCTCATTACTCAACTCACTCAGATGAGGAAAGAGCCACAAGATTCCATGAGATACTTTGTGGAGAAAATTCAACAAGTTGATCAACAAAATTCCCGCCACTACTCTTCCCACTATGGATAACTTGAAGATGTTCTTTGTCAATGCTCAATTGCCTAAAGTGAGTTTCTTTCTGCAAAGAGCACAACCAAGAGATTTGGAAAATTCTCAAGAAATTGATGTCGAGGTAGATGATAACCTCATCTTGTCAGGTAAGATTAAGAATCCTTTGATGAAAGATAAAACCAAAAGTTCCCAAGAACGAAGAATCGATCCAGTGTTGCAGAAGTTGGCAAATGAATTGATCATGCTAAAAAGGAAAGTTAGACAATGAACATTACAAAAATCTCTTCAAAACCAAAATAGAAACCATATTGCGAAGCACCTTGAAGGCTCACCTTGGAGGCCCCACCGGTCAATGCAATGTGCAAGAGCAATTAAGATAAAGAAGAAGAAAATTTTGAATCGAAGTTGAGGATGAAGGAGAAAGTGAATGTGCTCGGATTAGGTTTTGTGAATGCACACTTGATGATGAAGAATCCACATATAGTTACTCATATGTGGTGTTCACTCAATCACAAAAGGAAAAATAAGGCCCTTCTTTTGCTGCCCAAGATAATAAATTGAATCCTCAAATGGCAACTCCAGGAAAAAAACAAAAAGGAGGATCATCAAGTCTACTTCAACAAGGTCAGCTAAGAAGAAGCATGAGATCACTCCAACCAAAAATCCTTTTGCCTCTTCAAGTAAGTATCCTTCAATTTCTCTCAAAAAATCAATTTATGAAAACCCTAAGAACATTCATGAAAAGCTTCCTTTGACAACTACCGATGTTCCCATCACATCCTCATCTTTTGACATCATTGACCATTTCAAAAGATCCAAAGTCCAAATTTCTGAATTTGAGTACTTGAGAACTCGTCCCTGCAACTAAATAATATTGTTCAATGTATCAAAGGGAGTAGCTATGTTTCTAAAGATTCCATCACTAAAGAACCACCTCGTGCATCTCAATCCACTCCATCTATGAATTGTCTTGCCTCCACACCTTTCCCTACCTCTAACCAATGTCTCTCCATGGAAATGAAACAAGTACCTCTCGTTAGACAAATCAAATATGTTGAGGTAGCATTGGTGGATTTTCCTAATAAGAAAATCACAATGAGAATCCTTGTAGTAGATATGCCTACCTCATATAGCATGTTGTTAGGGCCAAGCTCATGTCAAGATGTTAGAGGAGATATGCAGCTAGATTGACCACACACCACCATCCCGATCAACGGTAAAACAAAGAAGCTACTTCCCATCGAAAAAAATAAGTATATTGTTCAAAGGAAAATGACCCAATGACAGACATTCTATGCCAAAATTCCAAATCTTGAAACTTTTTCATGACCTTCGAGGATGATCTTGAGTTTCCCTTATTGGTGGAGTAGTTTCCAAGCATCACAAAGCCATTCAAAGGGCATAATGTTGACTTGATGAAATCAAAGTTTAAAAAGTTGTACTTCTCATGGGATGATACCATAAATGAATTTGTTCCACTAGATGTTAATGACGGTGATGAGAGAGCCTTGACTTACAACAAAAAATTTTGAAGTGATGAGAAATGCATACAAGAAGAAGGAATGATGCTCAACACTTTCTTGATGGGTAACTTTAATGTTTTCAATCATGTTCCCGAGGATCGTATGAGTTTCCATATGATGAGTATGTCGGTGAACTTGAAAGTTTATCTTTCTCATTGGAAGAAGAGGACAAGAAAAGCAAGAATTTCAGCATGCTTCCACCTCTTGAACTTGAACATACCCAAGAATATGATGATTTCATTGTGAAAATGGATTTCTTGGTTCTTGTGACCAAGAATGGGAAAATGATAATGACAACATTTCAGCTCCAATGTTGTGCTCATTTCCTTTTCATGAGGATGGAAACATTCTCAATGAAAAATGGAGAAATGGATTGTTGTTTAGTCATAAGGCTGATTTTTTCAAAATGGAAGCTTTCTTGATAGACTTCAATCTTTCAACACTCGCTTCACTCAAGAGATAGATGCTCTCAACATAAAAATGGAGGACAAAGCCCAAAATGGACAAGGCGAAGAAGATGACAATTTCCATGTTGTGTGCCCAATCTTGAGTTCATTCTCTTTCCAAGAGGATGATACAATACACGTGACACGCTATATAGGACAGTGTATTGTAAAAGACTTAAAGCATGAGAAAGATGACTTTTTAGAACAATTGAAAAACAAAGAAAATCAAGAAGTGGAGGATGAAGCCAAAAATTTTGAGACATCTGCATTGAGAATCAACCCATGAAAGTGGTGGTCATGAAGTAGATGCACAACAAAGAACAAATTTCTTGTTATGGAAATGGTAAGTCAAGAATAATTAAGAACCATCTTCATGGCAATGAAAAAGAATCAACAAATGGAATGAACTTGAGAAACCGGGAGAAGCCGAAAGAATGTGTCAAAGCAACATAGGCAATGTAATGAAAAAATTGATCATCAATTACACTCACCATAATCATGCTAGATTTCTCAAGAAGCTAAGGAGAGGTTCATACTTCAGTGAACTTGTCAATGGATTTACAAAAGAAAGGTATCCAGGTGATACTCATTTACAAGTAAGCCCTCAATTCAAGTTCATGCTTCAATGAAAGTGGGTTGTCCCTCGCATGTACATAGGTGATTTAGGTTGTTTCCCTTTTTGTTGTTGCATGTTTCCTTTCGTGTTTCCCTTGTGTTATGTGTTTCCTTTTCTATCTCATGTGTTTGGCCCTTGTAAATGGGTGTGTCTATTAAATAAATGAATTTATGTCATGTATCCCTATAGTGACTCAGTATAGCCCAATGATAAGGCATTATTCCACGTTGTATATTGATATTTTGGGGTTCTTCCTTTCTCTTCCTCATTGTGCTCAATCCAAAACAAGACCCCAAGCTTGAGCCAACTGTTGTTATGTGTTTTTATGCATAAGGGCAAAATTCAAGTTGAAAATATGAAAACTATACCCTAGTGTCAAATTTTTGTTTGTAAACCCTCTTGAGCACTCCCCAAGTCAATTTCCCTTGGTGTTAGGACTATCCCCATCCTTCAAATACCTATATGTGTTGCAATACCTTTCCCTAAGTGTTTTACATGTGAAATCAATCTCACGAGGTTCTCCCAATGCAGTGCTTCTCAAGGTAGTTTTCTCAGTGAACCTAGAAAGGCTATTTTTAGCCTTTCCAAGATAGGTGTGCACTCTCTAGGATAGATTTGAAGGCTCAAAATCATCAAAAGTGGTATTGATGAGATAAGATCATATTTCAAGTTATTTAGGAAGTTTAGGAAATATTTGGAGGTTTATGGGCAAGTTCAACAAAAGCAAGTATTTGAAGGTGAAGGAGCTCGTAGTTCAAAAGCACTTGAGCTTCAAAATATGATTCCATGAACTCCAAAATATGTTAGAATTAAAAATATATCATTGGAAAGATAACACAATTCCCTACATGGTGATATTTTCATATTTCTCACAAGACCCATGCATTTCTTTCCACATCTCATTTTTGGTAAGCTCACTCATGTGCGATCTGAAAATAAGGATATTTTTAAGGGGTTTCAGAAGAACCAGACCTTGAGAAACATCTCATTCTTCTCAAAATTCTTTTTAAATTTGAATTCATATAAAGAAGTTCTCAAAAATTCCTCTGGGAGCTCCAACAACTTCGTTTTCAAGGTCCTTCCCAAGGTATGCTCTTGCAGTTAGAATCTCTTTCTAGTGCCATATATCAACATGTGGTTGAGGCACACTTTTTTCCCCTTTTGTCCCTTTTATAAGTGGACAAATGGGACAAATAATTGTGCCCCTCCCCATTTGAGCTCCTAGACCCATCACATGACCTTGGGAAGCCTCTATAAGTACTTTTATCTTGTTTTCTAGCCCCCTCGTGCAACACATATCTCGCCATATGTCACCATGAGGCTTTGAGGCACATTTTTGTGTCTTTTTGTCCCTTTTCCAAGGGGAAAATACGGACAATTTTTTTCCCCCTTGCTTCCACATGGTTCCTCATGTGACCAAAAACTTGGCTCCCAAAAGGTGCTAAAAATAAACTCCTCTCCTCACCCTTCTCAAATGCATGTTTGTCACTTGTCCTCATAATAATAAGGCACATTTTTGTCCCTTTAATCCCTTTTCCAAGGGGAAATTGAGAAAAATAAATATTCCCCCCCCCATTAAGCATGAAAAACCAAAAAATGGCTAAGTCCCTTACTATCATGTGCTTCCTCCTTCTATCTCTCTCATCCACAAATACATACGCTCATTCCCACCACTCACAACTTGAAAGCACAACTCAAAAGAATAAATCAACCCCTTGACAGCCATTAAATCACATTTGGGATCTGGTTATGACATTCAAAGACAAACAACTCCTCTTGTGCCCTAGATGTCAAAATTTTGCCTTACTCATAACTCATGCTCCCGAACTCCAATTTCCATGAGATTTGAACTGATGGATTCCTTATGTGAATTCCTTAAAGAAGAGTATTTGAATGCCATCATTCATACCCTCATGTATTTTTTATAGCCACATGAGGTTTCCCACACAAAAAACACCTTTTCTCAAATCTACGACAATTTTGTGAGTGAAGTCTCCCAAAAATTTAAGTAGAGTTTGAAAATGAATTATGTAAACTTATGCAAGTGGTTTCGTTCGAATCTGACATCGGGAAGACCAATTTATAGTTTTATTAAGTTCCTACTACATAGCTTACTAAAAATAATAATTATGAGGAAAATCTCATTTCTAGTTTCTCAAGATATTCCTTAAAGTGCAAAACATTTAAAAGAAACAAATTTGGCAAAAATAAGCAAAAATGACCAAAATGGGACCATAATGGTGAATATTCTAAAAATAGTAAATGGGTGTAATGAGCTAAAAGTGGTCACATTTCATTCCTTCACCCATCCTACAATGGTCTCGACATCCACGGGAGCTCCTCCCCCTGTTTCAAATCAATTCCCTCATTCCCGATGTAGTAAACAAAGAGTGTCAAAATGAGAAAATTACCAATTTTGTATCAAAGGCCATTTCAGTTCATTTCACATTGGGTGCATGATCAAAAGGTGGAAGGCATTGGTTTTTATTTCATTCCTCTTTCCTCACTCTGTGATCGGAAGGGTCTTGTCCCATGTTTCACCCATCATCAGTGCTCCCACAGTGGCGAAACAAGATCATGATTGTGTGAACAAAGTGCATCCAATTTCTCTCATGTGAATGATTGATCATGAAGCTATGATAGTGTCTCAAGGATCAGAAGGATTTTCTCAATAAGGGGATTCATCTCCTAGTGTTATTAGTTATCTTCTTGTCAAGTGTTTTTCACTCTTCTTCTTCATGTATCTAGGAAATGTGTAAAAGTGCATCATTTCAAGAAACTTCAAAGGGGGAAAAGTGTTCAAAAGGACTTCATCGTAGCTTTTCATTAGCGAGAGCATGGCGTGTTGTATTGAGCCATCTTGGAGCAAGTTTTCATCTTCAACTTCTTCGAGAATATCTTTGTCAACAATGGAGGCATCTTGATATATACCTTGGAGCATTCCCTCTCTCCCCTCCTCATTTTCCTCTTCTTTAACTCCTTTCTAATTCTTTGTTGAGCATAATCTTTGTATTTTGTCCTATTCACTTAAGTGTCATAAATTGTAATTTGTAAGAGTATTTTCTCAAAATTATAAGAGAAATATTTAATTTGTCTATTCTAGGGGCAATTGAAAAGTCACAAGTGGAATAGGAATGTGAAGAGTTATGTGGGGAAGATGAGAGGTCAATTCACATTGCTATAAATTGAAATGGCTTCTCCATTTCAAGGGATCTTGAAAGTTAGTATTTTTGGTAGAAATTATGAATTTTTGTAGATTGATTGATGCTTTGTACTCATCACTACACAAGAAATGAAAGCTACTTTTCTTACATTTCCCTTTCTCATGTTTCCTCTTTTCCTTCTTTTATGCAATTAAGCACAAGATCCGTAAAGAACTTTGTATGTTTGATAAATTAATCTAAGAACTTTATGTCTAGGTTTTTTCTTCTATCTAGATAGCTTCATTGATGTTTTCCTCTATTTTTAATGATGAACTACTCTAGTTATTGGGTGTGAACTTTGCAATTGGCCTACTCACAACAATAACCTTCCTTTCATAATTTCTCCACTTCACCCTACATCGCACTAATTTCTTCCTTGTACCTTGTACAAACACTTTGCCACAGGTTCAATGAGTGTTCCTATATGATCCCCGGCCTATTTTGCCAACCCACAACATTTAAATAGGATTATATTAGTTTACATTCAATAATGGGAGTTACATCATTCAATATAGAGGGGCATAGCCCAATGAGAGTTGGTGGAAACACCTAATTTTCATATCAACAAATTTTATCACCAACAATGTTGTACTTTGTTTCCTATGCTAGTTGGATACTTAGTATGTCATTATCTTTTCCATACACACATGCACGTTCACATGGTATCTTGAGGTGAATGTGGACTTTTACATATTCTTACATGATGCATGATGTTTGACACTGCTCTTTACCAGTCCCACCGAGGCTCCTAGGGGCATCTACCTTTACTACTCTCATACTCCACACTCATAGGTCCTATTATTACAATATTTACTACTTCTTGTCACTATCACTTACTTTTCGTTGATATATACATGCTTTGACATACTACTTATCTTTCTAACATGTTAATGGGTGCTTCATGTGTAGCATTTACCTTGTAAGATATTATACAACTATGGTTATCTATTACTTGCTTGTTTACTATTGTTTGTTATTGTTTGTGGGTTATGCCCTATGTCATGCTTGATCATTGTTTGCTTATGGCCGCTTCAACCCTGATTGTCTTGTGAAATTGTGAGTGATGTCCCATGTATGTAACCCAATTTTAGCAGTCCCTCTTGTCTTCATAGTTGCTTGATACATTGTATTCTATTGTATGCTAGCTCTTTTACACTAATACTTGTTTCTAGCTTATATTGTTTGCATGTGCCTTGGTTTCTACCATGCACATTTCCTACACCATGCATGTATCTAATCCATGATATGCATATCGCTTTCAGGTCATATTGATTGGGTTACCTCTTCTTACATCTATCATACGCACCCAAAATGAGGGGGAAACTATTAGGTGAACAAATCACCCTTCCAACAGCACAAAGCTCTAGAATAAAACAACACAATATAAAATTGGCAAAGGCACATAGTTATAGAGTGGTCCAAAATTAGATTTGGATCACAAGCACATAGTAGACAATAAAGACCCAATATCGATAGGAACGGTGGCGCTTATGTCCTGGGGCAAAAAAAGACATTTTTTTAGTTTAGAATAGTTTCCAATAGGTTTATTGTATGGATCTACAATATCTCGACACTTGGCTTCAGCTTACACAATTCAATCATTTAGTTACAATTCAATTACAATCTAGTTACTGAATCAGATGTGCCAATCATTGCGGTGGCACTTTGAGAAGCATCATGGAAGGAGATAAAAATAGACCTCTCTCCCCAAAACTCTTCTCTTGACGTGAGATCATCCAAAAACTTGTTCTTGGTGTGAGATTGCCCAAAAATTCATCTTAGTGTGATATAGCCCAAAACTCATTCTTGGCGTGAGATCACCCAAAACCTCACCATTAGCGGCAGGGACACTCAAATCCGCAACATCTCCAAAGCGAACATGACAACTCTCTATCCTATACTATACTCTCTTACATCAGTTCATCCTTACAAGAAACAAGAAGCAACTCACATCAATAAGCATAAGCTCCAATAACACACTATTATGCATATAATTCACCCCTAGGGTCTACCTCCCTTTCCTAGTTACCACGCTTCACATCATGATCACTTCACGCTTCACATGGCTACTTATCCACTTGGCACGCTATTGGCTACATTCTTTTATGGATCACAATGTATGCATCTTCTATCTACTTTATGTTATCAATTATTCACTCAACAACATAAAGTGGGGGAAAATGTAGATACAAAATCTATGCACTTGGGTACATTTCTAGGTCTTAAAGCATACTAATGTATACATGATTCTTAAGCAAGAAAACTAGTGGTTGACAACTCCTTTTGGCCTTTTGATTGCTTTATCTATTACACTTTACTGACTTTACACATATTACAACTATGTCGGTACTTGACTGATTTATCTTTTGTGACTTTGGACACTAGCGCTTAGGGGTTCCTATCCCTCTTGAACTCTCTTAACATTCTTTATCTTATTCTTACTCTTTTGGGTCCTATTATCACCGAATCACAACACCCTATGGTTTGCACAAGTGTGTTTTCTTGAGCTCACAATGTGATTGGGTAACATGGGTACTGTCTCCAAGTTGTGGGACTTGCTTCTTGAGATAGACCTCCAGAGAAAGTTGGTTCTTTCTCCTAAACTACCTGCCACAATCTACTCTAATGCAGGCAAAAATATCTAATCCTAATCTAACTTTCCAAGGGACCAGGGAGGGAGATTGCATGAAAATAAAGCCTACACTAAAGCGGTGATACACCAGAAAAGGAGAGGATGAGGGTAGCCTTCCAATGTGTGAAAAGTGGAAGCAAAATGCATGCCAGAAGAGGTGATCATAGTTCTCCACAGTCTAGCAAAAATGCATTCACAACAACATTTCATACACACACAATGATAATGGATCCCTGCAAGAGCATAAGATAGACACAATATATATGTAATGAGATTGAAGGGGCAAGAGGAATGCAAAAACACAAAGAAGGGAAGATACATCCACAAACTTGCATCTATTGCTTCATGAGTATGCACAATCCAATCTATTACAAGATAAGGGCCTGGATCACCATGCAAGGAGTCCACTACAAGGGCATGTAACACATTGGCTTCACAAAACAATTTTGACAGAGTTTTGCTACACAAAACTACCTCCCTTTACAATGAGCTTAACACTCCAATTTATAGAATTCTGAGAGAAGAGAGAGAGAGGGAAAATGGAAATCTCAAATCTGTCATTCAACCACTTGCAAAAGGTAGTAAATGGAATGAAATGATGTTCTGTTACTTGCAAAATGCCCCCATACTATCCCATAACTTGCAGCAGTGAAATATGTTAGCCCATGCTTCATTGAATGCATCCCAACCACCACTGAAATAATTGTTCTGAACCTGATCACATTTTCTATAAAATATCTATCGATCCTTCATCAAATTCTTAATATCTTGATTTTTGTGCATTGGTCTCAGAACCATGATTCCAACGGTACCAATTTTGTTCTTTTTGCCGAGAATTGCAAAAGTTATGGCCTTCTGAGTGCGTGCAGCTATTTTGAGTTTGTCGGGATTTCTTGCCTTTTACGGGACTAAATATTTAAATTTTGGAACTAGATATGTTTCCTTCCTTTTCACCCACCTACCCTCACCAAAATTAATATTTTGGGTTTCCATGGCGTAGAGGATGTCGAGAGCTTTCCAACGATATAAAATTTATTAAATTTCGAGCACCGGTCAAAAGTTATGCCCATTTGAAAATTTGCATTAATCCGCACAAGAAATGGTGAAAATGCAAATTTGCAAAATGGACCCTAGGGCCCGAAATTGCAAATTGCACCATTTGCAAAAATTGCAAAATTCTCAAAAATCCCCAGAAAAGCCTAAATTGGCAAATTTTGCAAAAATCCCCAGGCTCGTAACTTGCAAAATATGAAGAGTTAGAAGGACTTCTTTATATTTTCGGAAAGGGGAAGAAATTTCCTATTTGATGAAGATGCTTTCAGGAATCCTTAAGTACTTAAAATATGTAAAAAAATCATATTGAAGCACTAAAAAGGGTAAAAGGGGTTAGTTGACCAAAATTAAGCATGAGCTTATTTTGACAACAAGTTTTTTCGCTTTTTGGTCACTTTTAATGCTTTGTTCGGCCTTTTAGTTGTCAATTACAAAATTTAAACAAGGGAATTGTATATCTACTTAGTTACTTCTTCTAAATAAGGGGTCAAGCATTATAATCATTATCTATCATCACCTAAGCTTCAGCACAAAGGCACAAAAACTAAAAGGCATATTGTAGACACAAAATCACGCACTTGGGTACATTTCTAGGTCATAAATACATACTAGCATTCATATGATTCCTAAGCAAGAAAACTAGTAATTGACAACTGTCTTTGGCCTTTTTTTTTTGTTTCTTGTTTTTTATTTGGCCTTTCACACCCCACAACCCAATTGGTATTTTACTTATTTATATTTTATGGCTCTAAACACAAGCGCCCAACTAGGACAGGAGCGCCCAGGCGCCCGACCCTTTTCCACCTTACTCGCTTCTTTTGGGTATCTTTTATCTTTTTGACATCTTTTTCGCTTATGGTTCGGCCTTCAAGTTGTCAATTACGAAATTTAAACAAGGAAATTATATAAATACATAGTTACATGTGCAAAATGAGGGACCAAGCTCTAAGCATTATTATTATCACCTAAGCTTACACTCAAAAGTAGGGTTCATTTTAGGGGTGAATATTCATGAATAGGTGAATATTAGGATTTTTGAATTTTGAAATTGGCAATTTTTACTACCGTATGGTAGTGCGTTCGCCAAAATTTTATGGGTCCTAAATAAATTTGACCATCATTTCACCTTAGTGTTTCCACTAAGGGACAACCAATGTTAGTATATTCACCTTCATGTTATAATATACCATTATATATAGGATTAATTTGCCATAATATAGTAATATAATATAATTTCAAAATTCGTTAATTTTGAGATTTGCAGTTGAAGCCGAAGGTAAAAGTGAATAAGCCTATGAAAAATTGAAAGTATAAGGCAAAAAGCCAAAGGAATAAGCGAAAAAGTTTGAATTGTCAACCTATAAAGGTTTTTTTGTAGAATTGTTATCGGATGGTAACATAAATTTATGTTGCTCAATAGGTAACATAAATTTGTGTTGTCGACGACAACAACATAAATTTGTGTTTTCATTCGAAGCAAGAAATTATGTAGCCATGCGGTGATCCGATATCATGTTCGCATAACCCTAATTGTAGTAGCCTAACCCATGTTACCATGTTATCATGTAGCATGATCTTTATTTTTCACAATGTCTTGCATTTATTTTTTACATATCTTATTTGAAACTTCTATATTTTTTCACATGTGCAGACTTCAAAATCACCCATACGATGGCCCCTGTTGCAAATGAGAAAAGAACTCAAGGAAAAGAAAATGTGACATGGACATTTCAAAATATTTCAATCAGCCCACAATAACACCAGTGCCAAGAGGTAATTTTGACTCTTATTATGTTAATGTTACTTTATATGTTGATTTACTTAAGGATGTAATAAGCAACCCAATTTATTTCAAATGCGAAAACCCTAGCAATGACCATACTCCAGATGAAATTCCCAATCAACAGAGTAATTCAATTCACATTGATAGTACTTGATAATCCCAATTTCCATCTAACTCAAACTTCAGATAAACATTCCAGAAACACACATCAGAAATGTAAGAGTGGGAAGTGGACTTTAGGAAGGACTTATAAATTTGAATGGTCAGCCAAATATCCATTCATTGAACCTATTGAACCATAAAAACAATACTGATACTCCTACATAATGTAGATGTACTATATGTAGTTGGAAACTAGGCAAAGACCACAAAATGCAGTTGAAGTTGGACACAATAGAGAAACATTATGGGAAAGTATATGAGTCTAAAAGGCAAGATGATGGAATAGTAATAAAAACAACTAGATGGAAAATCAAGGAATATTGTTTACATATGAGATATGCAATAAAATATGAAAATCATCATAAACATCTTCAAGACCTTGTTGAGAAAGGTGGAACAATAAAGGATAAATTTGCAAAAGCTATTAATGCAAGTCTTCAGGCAAAACTTATACAATTCAGAACAATATTTCACATTTTTAAAAAAGGGCAGTAGACCAATTTCAGATCTCATTGATTATAAGATATTATTTCAATGTAATGGGTTTCCAAACATTCCAACAACACATTGGTCAGATACAAGTGCATGGGAAATGGAAAAGTGTATGGTAGAAATTGAAATCACTTATTTGAGAGAGAAGGTAAAAATGTGAATTTTATCACATTGTCGATTGATGAGGTCACAACAATAGACAATACATCGTGGGTTTGTATGCATGTCTACACTTTCAATTTTAATAACCATTTGAGGGAAAATCATCTACTAGCTATGCACAAAATGATGGAGAATTGCAATTCTGAGAACCTCTACAAACTTGTTATTAAAATTTTGAAATAAATAGCTAGTATGGATGATCATTCAATCTCTACAAAGTTGATTTGTGTAGGAACATATGAGGCGCTTGTCATGCAGGTCATAAAACTAGGCTTTGTATTCACCTTCAAACAATCATTGCCTCGTATATGATACATATACACTGCATGGCTCACATAATGAATCTCGCTTACAAGATTGTAAGTAATTTTGAAAATGTTTCTAAAGTGGAAGAGCTTATATGGGACTTACATTCATACATGTCAAGTAGTCCTAAAATATTTTTTGAGTTTCAAAGATTTTCTATTGGAATAACAAATGGTAAAAAATGTTGAAAGATGTTGACACAAGATGGATATCATTGTATGATCCATCTTGCAAAATTTTTGAGGAATACAAGTCATTAATAGGGTATATGTTCAAGAATCATAGAGAAGTTGACAAGGCTAAAGATATGTTGTATGATTAACTAAAATGTAGAATAATGGTATTTAATCTAACTAGGAACAACAATAAATAAAAAAATAAAAGCAATAAATAAATATAGAAAGTGACCCAAATAACTAGGCTAATGAAAATAGAAACCCTAATGTGCAAGAAGAGTAAGGAAACGACTTAGCTGATCCAGAGGCTGATCTGGATTGTGTCGTAAAATGAACTAAATATTCTGCAAGAACAAACATGCAGAGGTCTCGAAAAGACAGATCTCGAGTTGTTTGGGCTGGAATGGGGCACCCAAGAGAGGATCAGGGCACCTGTGGGCACTCTAGTCTAAGTTCTGAGTGCCATGATCTATGTAAGAGGTCCAAACCAAACTTGCATGGTTGGAAGATGATATGAAGCCCTCGTTGTCCTGTTTCATGTAATTTATTGCTCTCATGTCAAATGTAAATCAATGATCACTGATGAAAGATAGACCTACAAAACCCCAAAACAAGCATCAAACCCTAAAAAGAAGAATGCAAATGAAGGGTTCAGATTGTCCTCAATTGCCATAATGGTGGACTTACTAACTGAGCATTGCACTACATCTCAGAACCAATGTAGTTCTATGTGTTTGTGTATGCAATCATGCCCTAGGTGCTCTTGTGCCAGTTGCACTTTGTGAAAGTAGCGAGCAATAACTATGTATAGAAATGTAATAAAATGGTGGATGGAATAGAATAAACTTCTCTTCTATGCAATGTGATGTAGATGAACCAACCTTGTGCCTTGTGATGGAGCTAGATGGATGCAAATGGAGCCTTTGATGGATGCAACCTTAGGTGATGATAGTAGTGACTAGTGTTGGTCCCTCATTATGGTCTCATAACTTTATATTTATATGGTTCTCTTGTTCTAATTTCGTAATTAACCCCAAAAAGGTCGACCACAAGAAATATGAAATGTTCAAATGACTAGAAAGTGCCCAAAAAGTGCCAAAAAGTGGGAAAAGGATCGGGCGCCCGATCGAGTAAGGACAGGGCGCTTGTGGGTACCCTAGTCAAGGCTAAAATGATGCAAAATGACAAAAATAGACTAATAAATATGTGTTTAAGGTCGGTAGTGACGACATAAAGCAAAGTAAAATGTCCAAAAGACGGGGGTTAAACTTTCTTCACTCAAAAACCATATGAATACTAGTATGAATCCGAGACTAAATTATACCCAAAGTGTGTGATTTTGTGTCCACATTGTATCACTTGATAGATTTGGAGACATTATTAACTTTATGCGGTATTTTTCCAATGCTAAAGGAAATAAATAGCTTGGTGAAACAAGCTTAGGAAAGATCTATATACATTGTTGATTTTATAAAATTAAGGAAACAAGTATGTATGATTTTGGATACCTTATATTCCACCCAAGACTGGTTTTAGAAGCCAATTTTCAATAGCTGGAAGGTTTTGACAAATACAAAATATCCCAACAGCTATTTGAAGTTCAATATCAATGGTCATCTTTGTATCTCAGTTGATGGGAAAAATATTCCAATGCACACTTTCCACAAAGATCCTTATGTAATAGGTTCTAAAATTGAGGAAGTACTAGTCACAAGCCTTCTTTTTGATGTTATAATTTCTGATACATGAAAAAATTGATGAAGATATTTGAAACATTATCTTCTGAGATCAGAGAGCATTTTAAAAATAGTGATCTTCTTGAGGCCATGGGAGTTGTAAATCCCAATTTCTGGAATCCGATGATTGGTGAAGAACAAAGAGCTAAACTCTTTGGGAAATACATGACTACACTTATGGATCAGTTTTGTAAATCTTCAGATGTTAATGGAGGGGAATTGAATGGTATATTGGATATAAAATTACTCATATCATAGTCACCACATTTTTAATGACAATGAGTGATCAATATCGACTCTTGTTGAACCAACAGAAATGAGAGCTATCACACTATTGTGGAGAAAGTTGTATCAGAGTAGCATTCTGAGAGAAAGTATAAGTGAATACTTCAAATTGTATGAACTCATACAAACAATGATTCTTGGGTTTGTTGAAGATGAAAGGGTATTTAGCACACTAACATTTGTGAAATCAAAACTTCACAATAGATTGGACAAAAATTTGGAAACTTGTTTGAGATTGTATGTTTCAAGATATGGAGTGGACACATTTCCATATGAAAGAGCATTAGCTACTTGGACATCCCTTATAGAGTAGAGAGTTTTTTTAATCAAATAACAAACAATGGAGTCTCTAATTATGGTGAAATTGACTTGGACTTTGGTGGATGAGAAATTAACAAATAAAATAAGTGATGAAGGACCATTTAAGATAGGGTTGTTTTAGCTACTAGACAATTGAATGCATTCATTTTCTGAAATATATATTATGACTCGTCATTTTTTTCATTTACATATATTGTGTATATAATGTTTGGAAATTTTAATCGCTTATATGTTTTTATAATGTTTGGAAATAACAGATAGTAGATAGTTGTGCAAACTGCAAACTGGATGATGTAATAAAATTTAATTTCATTACTAGGAAAGTATGTTCAATCTTTGATTTCTCAATATCAAATCCACAAGCACACATGTTCACAAAGATATTATAATCCATATATCCCATCATGATTATTAGGATTAATAAAAAACATAACAGTCTAGAGATAATGTTTTCTATAATTATAATCTATCTATACATGATGAATCAACTATCAAGATTCAACATATAAAATGTACATCCAAGTTTTCAATATTGAGTGCATACATGTTTGAAACTAAATTGTACAATGTAAATCCAAATTCCAAAATCCATGTATTACTATTCATCAACTGTACAAGCTTGAAAAAAGATAATGTTTTCATTTAACAACAAGCATGAGAGAAATAAAATGATTGACAATTTGACATAAAGATAATGTTTTCAAATTTCATTTGACAAATAAAATGATTTACATCAATAGTTTTACTTCATTTGGATCCTTGTTCTTTAGGAGCTTCTATAACATCAACATTTGAACTATATTTTATCACACTAGACTGGACTAATTCTTTTATTTGCATTGATATTTTCAAGATTTTTCTATCCTCATTAGTTGCATCTCCTGTTGAAAGGAGAGAAGGATCCTCATCGTTTTTTTCTTCAATGAATATCTAGGATCTAGTCCATTCTCCTTTATAATCTTACGCAATGTATTATTCTACTTGTTTAACAGAACAAGTTTTTCTTTGAAGGCAATTGCACCGCGTACACTTTCTCTCACTTTTTCAGTGCTCATCTAACACCTGCACCTCCATCTTCAATGTCTGGTATTTGGACTGCAATTAAAAATCCCATAATTAGAAGCGTAGATAAATGATAACAATATAAATTATAATCTACAAAAATTAAGTACTTACCACAGCCAAGTATTTCTTTGCATTTGCAATAGTGACAAGTTTCTTGTCTCTATTCCACTTATTGTAGTAAGACTACACCTCGACATTCAAATTAGCCAATCTGTTAAGCATTATAGTCAAAACATTATCATTATTGTAAATATTTTTGGTGACTAAATTACTAGATTGTGCTTGAGCAAGTAAAACATCAATCATCACCGGTTCATTTTTAATCAATGAAAAAAAAAGTTTTCCTATGTGTTCAAAATTATGATATCTTTCATTAATTTCTTTGATCGAAATTTCTCTCTAATCTCCCATATCTTCACTCCTTAATGTCAGAATAATATTTTCCATCACAAGGGTTGTAGCATTATTAGCCACAAGGATGTCTACTAAAAATTTCATTTTCACATCATCATCCAAATTTTCCTCCCCAGTTGGGGAAGGAGGATTTGAAGAGGATGGTTGTTGTGGCACTGACACCTCCTTATGTGTAGACTAGAGTGAGATCTTTGGTATGTTTCCCTATTGCTGCAATGTCATAAATGTTATCAAAACCAAGATACTCCTCATCCATATCGATATTATTTAAAATAGAAGTGCCTCTGGAACTCTGCACGCCGCCAATTGAAAATTTGGGGAACTCTGACACTGTAAAATTATGCATCCCCTTATCATTCCAAGGAACACTATCCTCTTTCCCCTACCATAAGATAGAAGGGGAGGTGGGCATGTTATACTCCTTAAGTGTTGAGCAGTGGGGGTGGCCATGGGTTGAATATGAGATTGAGGTTGCAAAAGTTCTGTGAGCATCAATAATTTAACAATATCAATATGTTGTATTTATGAAGTCAAACAACATAATAGTAAGAACTTAAAAAGAATGAAATCAATAAATATTTCTTATGTTGCGAATTTTGTTTTCCATAATCAATAAAATGTGGCACTGGGTGGAAGGGGGTGTTGAATGAAAAAAAAATCTGAATTTAATACAAAAACTAGTTAAATAGAAATTAGATGATAAAATCCTAAAAGAAAGACTAATATAAATAAAATTTAAATCACTATTTATTAATACCAAAACTTGAAGGGTGAAGAACTAGTGCAGACTAAATCTCTTCTTGCTCAGGTATGTATGTAGTGTCTACACTAGTAGACACCATGTGTCTCGGTGATGTGTAGACAAGGCTTCACATTAGGAAAATGACATATGTCATTGTTAAGACTTGCATTATCATTATTATATAAACAAATTAATCAAAATTAAAATTATTGTGCATTATGGATTAATTAAAACTATGGATTGGCACAGAGTACGTGTATGTCCTAGGTTGTGGGATGATTCCATAGAACCGTGCATCCGTTTGGTTCCCGTTCTACCTCTATGTTGTTGGCTGCTAGTGACATCCATAGAGTCATCGGTCATGGTGACATCAATTGGAATGTTGTCACCAGACCCCTTAGGCCCAACAGGGTTATGTGTGAGAACTCTCACCTTACGTCGAGCCATTGTTTCACTTGCTTTGACCTGTTGAAAACAAATTTAAATTATATATTTTTAAGAATTGATTTAAAATGATTTTGTTTTTTAAAAGAATCAAGATAGAATGCTTTTAAAACAAAATACTCACCAACTGTTGGTCTAGAGGAATTACATATTTATCCATCTTCTCATGTAGAGTAGTTGGAATAGTTGTTGATTTGAGTCCATGAAAACCCTCATAATAGAAAGCAAGAACAAAATAACAAGAAGAAGAAATAATTGCACTAGGATTCATAATGGCTTTGTCAAGGTCGAATGAATCCTTGTTGAAAGAAATGTACACCAATTGAATCTAACACCAGAAATGGTTTGGAGAAGGTAGTATAGTGCCCACTAAGGAAATTCATTGTATCTTCCTGTAACACATGTGAGCCTAGAAAAATTCCACCATGGCTAGGAGAAAGGGGTCTTTGATTGATTGTGTGTTAATCCCTCTTTTGGAGGGATTATTAACCTCAACCTCAATAGAAATATCGTAATGAGACTCTAAAAATTTATTTTTCTCATCAGGTAGAATGGTTTTTGTGGATACAAGCAATGCATTTTGATGGGGTAGGCATGTTAGACGATGAATATCATCAGGTGTTATTCTGATGACAAATTGGTGGGATGGTAATGTAATAGTGAAAGAGCCATCAAAAATATTATACATTTACATTAAATTATTTAACAACTTGTATTATGTCTCATATTGAGGCATGTAAATAATTCCATGGAACCCTAAGTTACCAATACAATCTGATTGATTTACTAATAATTTGTGGGTCTTCCAAAGATTTATAGTAATTGCGGATACAATATGTTTCAGTAAACATAAGAAGGAGTGTTAATCAAATTTTTTCTTAGTGTCATGATTCTTGAATCTTGATCTTTTGATTCTTTAAAAAAAGTGTTGGTAGATCCTGTATACGAGGATCATATAACAAATCATGTGGCTAATACTAGAAGTGGATGAGTAGCGTAGAACAAACCATTTGCAATAGTGGGAGAAGCTCTAAAAAACTCTACCTCGAAGAAACTTGCAAGTGAAAATGGGACAAAATGAATAGGGATGGGTATATGTGTGTGTGTGTGTGTGTGTGTGAGAGAGAGAGAGAGAGAGAGAGAGAGAGAGAGAGAGAGAGAGTTAAAGGGTTGGGACTGCGGTCAAGGCGGAAACATATGGTGAAGTGGGAATGTTAACGAGTGACAACACAAGTAGATTGTCGTGCGGCAACACAAAAAGTGATATAGGTTAAGATGTCTGCAACGTAAAGAAACTTTTGTATGTCAACAAACCTCGCGATTCATGCTGACAACAAAACCATGTGTTTAATTGATGTTCAGGAACATGTTGGTAGTGTTAGACAAGTAAAATGTGTTACTGCACAAAAACAACAAACCTCATGATATCAGCCAACAACAAAACCGTGTGTTTAGTTGATATTGGGAAATATGTTGGTAGTGTCGGATGATAAGAGAAATGTGTTACAGATTTAACAAAAACCGAACTTGACGTATGTCGATGTTCAAGTCATGTAAGGCAAGGGAAAAATGTGTCTTCAACGTCCGAGTAAATAAAGGCAATGAAAGCCTCCACGTAAAGAAAGTCTTGTTAAAGGATTGCGTTGGGGAAGAAGGTGTGGAAATAGGTCGGAACTAGGAAGGTATGTCGTGTAAGCTACACAAACAGATGCATTTTGTTAAAGGATTGCATTGGGGGAAAATGTGCGAAATAGGTCGGAACCCAGGAAGGTGTGTCATGTAAGCTATGCATGACAAATGTCTCTTGTTAAAGGATTTTGTTAGGGAAAAAAGGTGTGGAAGCAGTGTCGAACTAGGAAGGTGTGTTGTGTAAGCTATGAAAGAAAATGTTTGGGAAGATAACGAAGAATAATTTTTCATTACCGTCATGATGCAATTACATAAATGCAACCAGATGCATAAGGAAAAAACTAGTCGATAATGGTGTCACGTAATTCCCGACAATTTCACTCGATTTCCTCACTACTTCCTCTATATAAATAAATAAATAGTCATAACCACATTCGCGGCCATTAATAGTTATAAATTTGTCTTTTTATTCTTTATTATACGCAGTAGTCATCATTCATTATACGGGAGTGAGGAAGAGGCCCAGGGACGATTCGCATAGAGATCAAATATCGTGTGAAAAAAATAGGATTTGGATTCGCACTTGACACTACGGAGAATGCGGCTGGGAAACTTACGAAAGTCAAAAGTAAACATGGGTTAAAAATAAAATCCCAACGGGGATTGAACTAATAACAATAAGACCACAATAGAGCATAATAACAATTCATATTAGTGTAATTCAAATCATAAACACTACCAAACAAACTCAAACCTCTCATTTAAGAGAAAGAAAGCCCACTAATAATTAGATGGATGAGACCTCTGAAAAACTCATGGCTTACATAGTCCGCGAAGGGAATAGCTAGCATTTAAAATCACTGTCGAGAAGACGATGTAGAGAGAGATGAGAATAATTTCTTTCCAAAGCTGTTTCAAATGTAACAAATACAACTTAAAATTCTCACTAAATGGCATGTTCATCTCAGGAACCTCGTTGAGTGAGTAATGCATTCATCGTAAATCAGTACAAGCATTCCAGTGAAAACAATGACGTGAATGAGGAGAACAACCCACCAATTTTGACAGAGGAGTGTGTTGTTATCCTTCAAATCTCCAAATAGGATTGCTCCTATCACTGCCATTTGATCCCTATATAGTGTATAACCTATTATTGCAAGAGAGAGCCATGACCACTTCCTTGTAAATTGAAGCTTCAATATCTTTGGAGAATTTTTTCTTGTGCCAATATAGAATGCTTGAGATTAATGCGGAAATTATCTTTAAATAGAATTTCCCTTCCTTTGATCAACATTGTTTATAAAGTATCGATTATGTTAACGGAAACAACATGTAGCGGATTCTTCCTGAAAGTCAAGAAACTAAATTGTGAATTTGTGCTAAAATATTCCTATATATTTTTCTATAAATTTATTTGCTAAAATATTCCTATATCGTTTCTATAAAGTTATCATTAATGTGCACTAAAATGATCCTCTTCTATAAAGTTATTGCCTGTGGACAATCTCTAACATATTCTTGTAGAGACATATTCATATGATTTGGAAGTAATTAAGAGTCTCTAACATAGTGTCGAGACAAGAGAATTGTGTTATTAGATGATAACAACCGCAAATTGATGTACATCAACATGTTTTTATTACTGTTCGTAACGTTTCATACTTATCATCGACAACAAAATAAAAAATGCGGACATCGACACCTGGTGACTTGAAAAAACCTTCATTCGTTGTCATCACGAAACCCTCCTTTCCTACATTCGCCAACAATGCGAATTGCCTTTTTTTCGATTCACCACTCATTATATAATAATTTTTTGGAGGGTGGTCTTAAAATGAACCTGTGAGTCAAAAGGCACCTAAAGCACTTCAAAGCATTCATTTGGCATTCAATAAAGGGACAAAGGACTACATTTTTGTATATCTTGCATAGGAAGGGAAGTTCATTTTTCCATCCACAAATTTTATTTACATTGCTACATCTAGCTACAACCTGTTATCAAGAGCACTTGCACAAGGGCATCCTAGGCATGATTCTTACACACACTCACAAGAATTACATAGAATCTGAGATGTAGTAGAGCACTCAGTGGTAAGATCACTCCGTTGGGTGACTGTCAGGGTCAGTCTGACTCCCCATATTATATCTTTCTTTTTTGGATTTGATGTGGTATCGAGGGTTTTGCATGTGATATTTGTTTTACATGTTATTGTTGGTGTATATGACTTGTTTCATCATCATTCGACATCTTGTCCGTCATAGATGGTTAGTCATGTCACTTAGTGAGAATAGGTCAGAGTGAGAATAAGTCAATAGGATTAGTTAGGGTAGTGTACATGTGTCATGCACAAGAGTTACACAACACTCCTATACGTACCTCTCTCTTTTGATCTATGAGCATGTCAGACACACTGATGTATTTATGTACTTGATTCTCATTTTGTGATTCGATATCTTGCTTATTACGTGAAGCATTCATGACACCATTAAAAGTGCAACCTTGTTCGATGTGGGTGGGGTTCCGTATTGATCCTCGCAGAAGAATCTGATATGGTATAAATATGCACTCGTTTGATATGGTTATTACTTTGTTTTCTATTTTTTGTGCTTCTTGTGTAAGTTTTCATTATTTTAGAATTTTGTTTACAGATTTAACCATCTAGTTTTGGAGTTTGTGTGGTTTTTCCGGTTTTGCATGTGCAGGTTATATGTGTTTTCCAGTCAGATCTAGCTAGTTGTAGTTAAGTTTGGAGAAATTACTAAATTTGGAGGTAGGTTTTGCATCTCTCGCTTTAATAAAAAAATTAATTGGAAGTGATTTTTTTAAATTCTATTTTTAGACTTGTTCAGCCTCTTATCCTCCCGGTTTGTTTTTTTTTTTTAAGGTTGGTTTACATTCTTCCTTGTTAGTTGCATTTTCATTTTACCCTGCTTGAGCCTATCTCATGTCTTCTCTCCCACTCGTGTTGGCGAGTTGGCTCTTTGTGCATGTGTGTGGGCTATCAAGTTGTACTCCTTCTCGTGTATGCATTGGGTTTGTTTCGAGTTACATGTGGGTTTGTGGCCTTCATTTTGATATACTTTCAAATCATTTTGTCTCATCGTTTACCCTCATTTGCATTTGGTTTCATTTAGTTGAGTGTCGTTTGCATGCGTATTATTGGGTTCATTTTTACCCGAATTGTTTGGGTTAACCGTGTTTGAACATTTTTAGCTCCATCTGCTTTATTTATTTTACTCTTGGCTTGTTACTTTGCTCAAAATCAAGTTGTTTGGTTCATGGTGTGTGTGTCAAGCTCATGGTTGTGTCGTGCCTTATCTTTTTGCTTGTGTCAAGCCATTTGGGTGTGTCATTTTGGGTTTCTTCCACCCTATTGTGTTTTCTTTGTCCTACATCGACGTTGTCATCTTTTCCTTGTTGTGGTCATTGCTTCTTGTCCACAATGGTGAACCCACATCCTCGACTCTAGATGTGAGATATTCCTCAATCTAGTTGTTGCTTCTTGTCCTACCTCTCGGTTGTTTTAGCTTCTCTGCACACCCACGTCTTACTTGTTTCTCCCGGGTTGTTTCAACTTACCTTGACCACCTCTTGAGATGCTCATTGTGTGCGATTTCCTTGCTTATCTCAAGTCACCCGACCCTCTTCCTTTTGTTCACCCTCAAGCACAAAGCCTCCTTCTCCCTTTGACCCATTTTTTAATTCACTCCCATTTAATTTTTCGAAGCTATTTCAAATAATAAGGGTGGGTGTTTTAACATAGTGGGTTGTGGTTTTATAAAAGTGGTTGTATTTTAATGTGGGATTTCATTGTTTTAAAGGTTTGTGTGGGAGGTGTTTATTTAAAGTAGGGTGTTGATGTAAAAGGGCGGTTTATAATATTAAGTTAGGTTGCATTTACTTCTAGGATCTAATTTCTTTATTAGGTTGGGATTAATATAATTGTTAGGTTCTCAATTAAATAGGATCTAATAATTTAATTCCATTAATTAATCTTAATCTAAAAGCTTCATAATTTGAATTATGTATCTAATTTTTATAAGTGCTTCAATCTTTGATTAGTGGAATTTAATTGTTTAATTTATCGCTTTTTATCCTTTTAAATCTTTAAAATAGATTTATTGGCATTTTCTAAAAGTGTGATTCTAAGCGTTATTAGGTGATTTTTCTACTAATATGTTGTTGGAGTGTGTTGTAGCTTCTCTAGCATTTTTCACCTTCTCCTGGAGCTCTGTTGCGTCCTTGAGTCCCCACGACTCTTTTTGAGCCCTTTCTTTTCTTTGTAATCGCTCTTCTTCGCTTGCGGGTTAGTGAGCGCATCCACCACAACCTTGCGGCAAGAGAGCTTCCTTCCCTTCTTGCTTGATTTTTGCTTGTTCACTTGTTTCATTGTGCATGACTGAGCATATTGTGGTCTCCATGCTTGTGCGATATTTCACTAATTACAAGGTGAGTGACCAACTGTCTCACGTCGCACAAACACTTGGGTGTAATCAACACACTACTTATAAAGTTCCAAATCAAGGGGTGTTTATTTTGTGTGGTTATTTTCTTTCCACTATTTTCTTTGCTCACTTTTATCTTTATGGATCCCAATGTTGTTCCTTTGCTTACCCATTTAATTATCGCAAATGTAAATATGCCATGTCTCTCACTTTGAGAAAAAAAAACTTTACCGGATAATTATGAGATTTCAAACTAAACATTGTGATGATGCGAGAAAAGAAAAATGATTTGATAAATGTGATGAAGATTTTGGGATTTTGTGTCTTTCTATTTCACTAGAATTGCACTTTCATATTAACACATCCAAATCACCCAAGGAAGTTTGGGATGCCTTAGAATTTTTTTGGGAAACAAGATGAAATGAAAGGGCATGAACTAGAAAATGAGTTGATTAGTCTCAACCCTAGCAGTTTTGACACTCTCCAAGACTTTTTCACCAAACTCAAATATCTTAGATTACAACTGAAAATTATGGAATTGACAAGAAGGACTCATAACTCATTCTTTTTGTCCTTGCAAAACTTGGTCTAGACTATTTAGTTTTCGTCTCTACCTTCCATGCTACAAAAAGAGAACTTGGTGCAAGTTGGACTATGCCCTCCTTTGATGAGTTTGTTGCTAATTTGACTAGAGAACGTGATAAGCTAATTCAAATGGGTACTCATAGATCCAAAAATCCCATGTTCTCATTGTTGGTCATGAAAACCTAGGGTTTCAAAAGAGAAGAAGCAAAACAATAAGGATTGTGAGAATAAAAATGACCAATCTACTATCAAATCAAACTTTCCACTTCCTCTTCTAGTTCTAAATATCCTAAAGAATGAATCAAATGTGGTACTTGTAGTGGTAGGCATGAAGAAGAAGAAGAAGATGACCTCCTCACAAGTCTTCTAGAGAAGAACAACATAGGATTTCCCGATTCTCTCAAGTCATCTTCATCATCAACTCACGAAAGTTCTAAGGAAAAAGACAATGGAAAGGGGAAAGCGAAAGAAAAAGAAAAAGAATCAACTAAGGAGAAAAAAAAAGCAAGATCTTTAGTTGTAGTTGTGTCACCTACTCCTACATGGGTGATTGATTCAAGTGCATCTCATCATATGGCCTCATCTGACATTGAGTTTGATTCTTTAGATCCATGTGACATGTCTTCTATTTGGCTTGGTGACGACACTTCTACACCGGTTTTCAAGAGAGGGTATGTTGAAGTGAATGGTGGAACTTTCAACAATGTGCTTAATGTTCCTTCACTTTCAACTAATATCCTTTCAGTGTATCAGATCACTCACCTCAGTCAGGGCATGTGAGTTGAGTTCACTCTGGATTTTTTTATGTCAGAGAGCTTCATAAGTGACAATATTATTGTAGTTGGTACAATTGATCATCACACTCAACTCTACTCTTTTTCTCACTTTGTTCCTTCTTCAGATTCTTCATCGAATTCACCTGGACTTGATGATATTTTTGAGCTCACTTTTGATGATGATGACTTCTCTTCTAGCTTGGTTGATTGCCATAGTGATGGGGACCCACCTCCACCATCCATTTATCATCTACCCCGTATTGAGGAGTTATTTCTTGATGCACATACTTATAGTCCTCTATAAAAATTTTAGGGAGCAGGTACTTTGATTCGGGACTTATTGTACATCGGACACTCTTTTCTACAAGATTCTGAGGATATTTCACCTCCTTCTTCACCATTGCTTCAAATTCACTATCCCTTCGTGGAGTAGTTGGCACTTCCACCTAACATATAGAGCATTGTTCCTTAGATAGGAACCACACCTTGTCACTTTGGGGATATTATTCTTCACTTCATATAGGGTGGTCTTCGACACGTTCTTTGTCTTAGGAGGTTGGATAATGTTTTTCATCTCCTCTCTTCTTCTAGAAAGATTACAGTTTGGACATGAGTACCTTATTAGGCCTTTAGTTGTCGGGACTCATTTGACACATCTTTCTTAGGTTGTTTAGGGGTGTATTTTATCTCTTATAAGTAGATGTTTTTCCTTTGGGTTTTCCTCGATTACTTAAGATCCCTATTGTATATGGTACCTCACTAGGCCTAGTTGTCGGGACCCATTCTTCTACTCTTCTAATGTTTTAGAGAGATGTTGTTTATACATGGGTTCCTTATCGTGCTTAGTAGTTGGGACCCATTGACACATCTTTCTTAGTTGTTTAAGGGAGTTATCTTTCTGTTCTAACTTTTCAAGACCTTTACCTCAACTTCAATGAAGTGAGGGTGTTGGTGTATATGACTTGTTTCATCGTCATTCGATGCTTTGTCCACCATAGATGTTTAGTCATATCACTCAGTGAGAATAAGTGAACATGGTTAGTTAGGGTTATGTACACATGTCATGCACAGGAGTTACACAACACTCTTATATGTACCTCTCATTTTTTGATCTATAAGCATATCAGACACACTGATGTCTTTCTCTACTTGATTCTCATTTTGTGATTCAATCTCTTGTTTATTACGTGGAGTGTTCACGAAAATATTGGAAGTGTAACCTTGTTCAATGTGCATGGGATTTTGTATTGATCCTCACAGAACAATATGATAGTTACGGGTACCCTCGGTGATCAAGGTGCGACATTTAGGTAATAAACATGAGTTATTTGTGACACTTGTGTAACACCATAAAAATCAAGTTCCGACCATTTTTGTAGTCATGGGTGCCCAAGTAGCAAACTCCGGTGCCCAAGTGCCCTTGATCCGATCCAGTGCTCATGTCCACCTTGTCCATGATCTACAAAATTTATTCGAGCATCGACGACACAAATCACCTCATGTTCAACAATTTTACCACCCATAACACTTTGGGATCAAATGCAGATCAACTAAGTTCTCTCTCCTTCCTCTTTGCTTAGGGTTTCAAATATTACATCTTAGATTGCTTGTGTCAAATATGTACTTTAGCATTTATTATCATATGTGAATCTGCAATATTTAGATTTAATTAATTCAAATTAAATTAAATCATTTGGTAAACCCATCACTCAAACCCACCCTAGCTTCAAGGCATTTTATCCTCTTCTTAACATGGTTGAAATTTATCCATCCTTTACTAATGAAGACCTATGTGATCTCAATGCTCATCTTGTTGAACATCCGCATGAGACCTAGATATGTTTTTATTTGTTACTCATGAGGAGGACACCAATCTAGCTGATCTTAACTCTCCCACCTCTATCATTACTTCTATTCGTATTTCAACACAACCTCTTTCTTCTACCCTTCCACCTACTTCTATTGTTCCTACTCCTACCAACCATTTCACTTTGCCTCCTTTCTCTCACACTTGACAATTCTTTTCTTATGGTACACAAGACCTAGCTTCTCTATATCATGATCTACAAGTTCAAATCCATCAACTTAAGTAGGATACTTCACGCTCCTCTCCATCTCTTGACTCCTCCTTGCTTCTTCATACTCATTTCTCACCCACCATATCTGCTTATTCACTTCCTCTAAACTTCGTCACCCCTAAGCTACCCATTTTCAATGGCCATGATGACCCTCGAGAGCATCTTTGAGCTTTCCATGTGGCATTTCTAGATTATGTGGATGATCATACATTTCTTGCTAAGTTATTCCCTAGAGTCTTCAAAATTACGCCATGCGTTGGTTTTATGATCTACCTGTTCACTTAGTAACTTCTTTCATGCATTTGGCCAATGATTTTCTTTCTCATTTTTCAATCAATATCGGCACTAAGATCTCTTATGCTCAACTAGCTCAAATTAAACAAAGATCTAATGAACACTTAATGAACTATGTACTACATTATAAGAACAATCTAGCTAAGATGACTAATGTGCTTGCTGATTCGAACTACAAGATCTATTTGTTCAAATCCTATTACCACCACTTCAAGAGAGTGTTATCTTTGAGACCTCTCCTTCATTTGATCAATTATGTCATATGCTCAAAATGCACGAAGTCAAATTACTCTCTATGGGAAAACTCAAATATCATGATTCTCCTTCATCTTCTTTTAATAGGTTTCAGTCTAAATCAACATTCAAGCTAGCTCCTAAAACCACCAAAGAAAATGTAACCGTGAATGTTGTTTCTCCTCCTGAAAAGCTTCAATGGCAACCTCCAAAGCATACCTTCACCAAATTTCCATATGCACCTTGATTTCTACTACCTTAACTTCTCAAAAGCAATCTGATCACTCTTCCACCACCACTCAATCTTGATCCATCTTGCCTTCGTGGTCGCAACTATAATGAAATGACTATCATCAATGCATTGGGAATTCCACCGATCACTGCTTCAAACTTAGGCATCTCATTGACAATAATTCAATTGAGCTCCTTGCCACATCTATTTCTACGCTAGGAAATGAAAATAAAAAGCTAAATATCTTTAACGAACCTTTTTCTAAGCATGATACACGAACTCCTAATTCTTTTTCCAATCACACATATTGCATTGTGTCCCCTCCTTCATCGGGGACCCTTGATTTCCTTATCGCTTCTATTGATGCCTCACCACCAGCTATTTCATTTTCTGATCACGATTATCATGCAAAATTTTCTTCTAATTCATTACACATCAATGCTTCTATTGGTTCATACATTTTTAATAACACCATGATCTATCCAGAGGCTCCTATTAGTGTATGCTCTATTGTGCTTCTTATGGCTATTAAATGTCCAATATCTGCCATTTCATATCCAATTCCTCATTCTTTTGGCTACATTAGGCTACCTATTACAGTTGGACCTCTCACCATGCTTGTGTCATTCGATGTGGCATCCTCAATCAAAGGTTGTGACATGGTATTAGGTCTCCATTGGCTCCACACCACTCAAGTTATGCTTCATGATACATCTTTCTAGCATACACTTTCAAACCATTCCCAATGGTGCACTCTTATTCTATGGATCATTCTTGATTGTTAAGGGGTATTTTATAAATGAACCTCATCTCATACTCATCCATATCTGTTGGGGGCATGTTGCTCCTATCACATTCATATTGCATACCATTCCATCTCACCTACACACAACATATTGCATATCTTGGTTGCACTTATTCTTGCTTGCTTATACTTACATGTACACTTTGTTTCCCATGCTAGATGGATACTTAGTATGTCAATATATTTTCTATATACACATGTGTGTTCACTTGTTCTCTAGTTGTGAATGCAATTTTTTTACAGGACTTTACACGCTGCAATGATGCTTGACATTGTACCTCTTACCTATCCCACCGAGGATCTTGGGGAATCTACTTCCTCACACATTACAAGTGTTATTATTTCATTATTTACTACTTCTACTTCCTAACACACTACTTTCCATCAATACATACAAGCTTTAACATACTTTTTATCTTTCTAACATGTTAATGGGTGCTTCATGTGTAACATTTGCATTGCAAGACTATATGCCACCATGGTTGTCTAATACATTTTGCTTGCCATTGTTTGTTATTATATGTCATTGTTTGTGGGTTATGCCCTATGTCTTGTTTGATCATTGTTTGTATGCTTTTGGTCGTTTTGGCCCTGATTGTTTTATGACATTGTGAGCGATGTCCCATGTCTGAAACCTACTTTTTGTGGTCTATCTTGTCTTCTTTCTTGATTGTTACATTGTCTTCTACTACACGCTTATTAACACATGCATCTAACCACTTTATTTCCATGTGCCTTGGTTTCTACCATACATATCCTCTCCCCCAGTAGGTATACAGCTTTAGCTCAAGATTAGGTCCTCTCTTTTGGGTCACGTTTTCCTACTCGACATGGTATGCACACCAAAGGAGGCGGACATACATTGGGTGAACAAATCACCTCTACAACAATTCGAGAGCTACAACACCGATCTACACAAGGTTCACTGTTACAAAATGGACCAGAATCTGACTTGGGTCCTCAGCACAACACAAACACCAACGCCCAACATCAAATAGTAGCACTTGGGTGACCGTGTGTCCTCCTTGGGCGCTAGTTTCCTTGGGAATACACAAATCGGCTTATCGATCAATATAGTCTAAGAAGTCTTGAGTAATTTCACGATTCAGGCATAATCCTCTAGTTACAGAATGCATGCAATCTCCTTCAATCAGTACAACTTGGAACTAATTCGAATAACCGGACGACAGAACAAATCAATGACGTACCATATACAAAGTGGTGATTCTTAGGAAAAGTCATGGAAGGAGAGTAACACTAGACCTCTCTCCCCAACACTTGCTCTTTGGTGTGAGATCACCAAAAAAATTGTACTTGGCGTGAGATCGCTCGAAAAAATCACTCTTGGCGTGAGATCGCCCAAAACTCACTCCACACAACATTTTCAGGACACTTTTCTATCCTTTATGCTACTTTATATCAGGTGCACACTTTCCTTTTATACACTTTTACATATTGATGCACATTTTTCTCCGATTTATCATATACTTGGACTTTGACTACATTCTTGCTCTTCTTTTTGCAGGTTTGTCCTTACAAGAAGCAACAACAACAAACACAACAACATGTACAACACGGTATAACACATACACTTCACCCCTAGGGTCACTTTCTCTTCTTAGGTTTCCACGCTTCATTTCTTGCATTATTCCACGCTTCACTTGTCCACTCGACACGTTCTTTGTCGCACACTCTACATGGTTATCATGTACATATCTTCTATCTACTTTATGTTATCAGTATTCACTCAACAATATAAATTGGGGCAAATGTAAACACAAAATCACGCACTTGGGTACATTTCTAGGTCCTAAATACATACTAGCATTCATATGATTCCTAAGCAAGAAAATTAGTAATTGATTTACCTGTCTTTGGATTTTTCCTTTGCTTATCAGGGGTATTATTTATGAATAGATTACTAGTCCTTGTTTGCCCTCTCCTTCATTTCCTTCTCTTATTCTCCCTTCTTTCTCCCTGTTTGTTTCATTGCCCCCGTTTGTGGGGGTTTGGCTTCGTGGCTCTTATTTGTTCTGGTTCTTTTCCTTTCTTCTGTTTTTGGGAACTTGTTTTGAGTTTTCCCCACTCACACTTTGTATTTTGTTTGGGTTGCAGTCCCATTGACCTACTTTTGTGGTCATTCATTGACATTAATATATTTATCTTATCTTATCTATTTGACCTTTCACACTCCACAACCCAGTCAATATTTTACTTATTAATCTTTTATGGCTCTAGACATAAGCGCCCAACTAGGACAAGAGCACTCATGTGTCCTCGATCCTTTTCCACCTTACTCGCTTCTTTAGGGTCCACTTTATATTTTGGGCATCTTTGTCACTCATGGTCACCTTGAAGTTGTGAATTACGAAATTCAAACAAGGGAATCATATAAATACATAGTTATGTGTTCAAAATGAAGGACCAAGCTCTAAACAATTACTAACATCATCAAAGCTTGCACTCAAAAGGCACCTAAAACACTTTAAAGCATCCATTTGACATTCAATCAAGGGATAAGGGACTACATTTTTGCATAGGAAGGGAAGTTCATTTTGCCATCCACATATTCTATTTATATTCACACATCTAGTTACATCTCACTATCAAGTGCACTTGCATAAGGGCATCCTAGGGCACGATTCTTACACACACTCACAAGAACTACATGGATTCTGAGATGTAGTGTAGCGATTGTTGTAAAATCACTCTGTCAAGTGATCATTAAGGTCGAGACGCTCCCCAGGACTCCCCATATCGCATCTTTCTTTTTGGATTCGATGTGGTATTATGGGTTTCTGCAAGTTACATGTACCCTCGACAATCAAGGTGTGACATACATGCGATCAACATGAGTTATTTGTGACACTTGTACGACACCGTAAAATTCGTGTTTTGACCATTTTCGTAGTCACGAGTGCCCAGAGTAGACTCTAACACCTAGATACTCTTGACCCACCAGTGCGCCCATGTCTAACCTTGTCCGTGATCTACAAAATTTATTTTGAGCATTGACGACATGGATCACCTCTTGTTCAACAATTTTACCTGCCTAGGACACTTCAGGATCAAACACAAATCAACTAAGTTCTCTCTCCTTCCTTTTTGCTTAGAGTTTCAAATGTTACATATTAGATTGCTTGATGTCAAATTTGTACTCTAACATTTATTATCATACACGACTCTACAATATTTAGATTTAATTAATTCAAATTGAATTAAATTAAATTAACACTGGGTTAGCCTTTTAGTTGTCAATTACGAAATTCAAACAAGGGAATCATATATATATACTTAGTTACTTCTTCTAAATAAGGGGCCAAGCACTATAAACATTATCTATTATCACCTAAGCTTACACAAAGGCACAAGAGCACTACAAGGCATATATTTAGCACATCCATACAAGTGGACAAGGGCGTTGGTTTGCATACATTACATAGAGGGGAGTTCATTCTATTCCATCTCACACATTCGCATGCTTGGGACAATCTAGAAATAGCCCACTAAGATCGCGTGAACTTGCCTGAAGGGCAACCTAGGACATGGGACATATATACACACATAAAGAACTACATGGAGTTTGAGATGTGGTGCAACGCTTATAACTCGTAAGTTCACTCGTCAAAGGGTGGCCAGTGGGGTTATTTTGAATCCACATTCTACATATTTTTTATTAGATTTGATGTGGTTTGTGGGCATGTGCAACTAGTCATTTGTTTTGTAGATTACAAGTGCGATTAAAACCCTAATAACGAAACTAGAGTGATAAGGAGCGAATATTAGAGAAGATCTTCCGACACAAAAATCTAGAACTCGAGCATTTGAAAGCGCATACACGGGCGTCTAGATTAGTCATTAGCTTTCAGGGCGCTCCTATCCTCATGTGGGCACTTTTGTCTCGTACATTCCTAGGGTTTCGGAACCCATCATTGAGCCTTTGAAACACTTGTTTCCACTTTTTCTAGGAGATACACAAAGGCAAATCATTCCTAAGTTTTGCCGCACAAAATCAACTAAGTCATCTTTCTCATTTCATTTGTTTAGGGTTATACATTGTTGAATGCTTAGTGCTTGTACACTACTATATTTTGTTACTTGAATATCATTTGTTATAGTAAGTTACTCACGAAATCATATTTAATTCCAAATTAGATTAAATCAATGCTAAACATGGACTTTTGTTGTGAGATGTAAAAACTATAAAAAAATTGTAATTTGTTGAATCGATACTAGAATTCCTCCATCTAGTAATAAAATTGAAACATCTTGTTTTTTATGTTAAGCATGGGCTTTTATTGTGTATCTTTAAATCTTATGCGCAAGTACTTAAATTGGATAGTATAAGGCAACGATCCCATACGAGGGACAACTACAATGAATATGAAGGGGCGGTGGTCCCATGCAAAGTTAATATTTCAAGAACAACATAAACATAATCTTCCCCTGAAAAGTGGAGCAACAATTGCATAAAAGGGTCACTTCCAACGAGAATGGGTGGGGGCTATAATATTTTGTTTTTGGATTCCACTTTTCTAACCACCCATCGACAAAGCATCAAACTCGCTATCAGTAAAAATTGTTTCCCTCCACATCATTACATTCCCTAAAAATATATATATATTTACATATTTATGTATTGTGACAACAACACAAATGTATATTGTAATTATAAATTTAATGATTTTAAATTATATCATAATACATAAATATTCTCTAGATAGTTTAAAAAAATTAGGAAAATATGCCTTACAAACACAAGAATATACCTATATATATTATATGAGAAAATTTTTCAAGCGCGAAACTTAAACCGAAGCGAACACATAGAGTAAGCCTAACCCTAGATTACACAAAACGGAGGTGTATATATAGATAGCAGAGGCATAAGTGCGAGCAGAACAGTCCATCTGATTAACTTTATTAGCTCGCCATATGGTAGTGAAAATCTCCCACTTGGCTTCCCCTCTATTGAAAAGTGCTGCATCCATTCTGCAGCTTTTCTAGATCTCTGGTTTCTCTTCCAGAAATGTAAACGAGTTCATAAGTGACAGGCAGTACTGGATAGCGGCCATTTGCAGGAAGGAAAAACATACCCTAAAATAATGGCAGTCTCGCCGAATTATACGTCCTTGAAGTAGTTTAAGGCTATAGAAGTAAAGTTTATGACTCACATAAATACACTTTCAAAGTCAAATTGATAATGGCTGTTGAAATCGAAGGGGTATGGGAGGCGACCCATTGGATTGGGTGATGAACACGGTCAAATAATGCACTTTACTTCATCTACTCTTAAACAAGCATATCATACAATTGTAAACAGGAAGTAGCCACATTGTGGCCCGTAAAATCACTCCCACAGGTACAAAAAAAGAAAACCCATTGATTTTTTCCTTTCATTTCAGGGCCTTTACTTCTTGATTTTCATATGGTTACCTACAAACATTATATTTTTTTAACCTGCAGGTGCAGTTACTCAGATATAGCCGCAGCAAAACAATAACGAAGTATTATAGTTTTATTTATTTATTTTTTCTGTCTAGAGAAAATGAGCTGGGAAGATGAGAGAATAGGGCCGGATGTGGTTGCTGCTGGGCGTTTGATCAATGATTGTATCAGCAGAGGCTGCTCCTCTTTTCCTGATTTGGAGGAAGCCCTCGAAGCTTCCAGATACTCCAGTCATCCTTACTCTTCTCCTCCCAAAGAGGTAGAAAAATAGTACCCCCTTCTTTTTATTTGATTATTATTTTTTAAATTCGCAAAAACTCGCAATTTTTCACTCACAAAGCCTCAAATTCAAAACGATTTGTCTTCACAGAAACCCAAAAACTTTTACTTAACGAAAATCCAAAAATGGTCACATCTCATAAACTCAAAAATTCGGCTTCACGAACCAAACCCTCACCTCCCTCCTCTCTGCTCCCCGCAAGGGAAATAAAAGAAAAATGTTCACGTCTCATAAACGCATAAATTCTACTTCACAAACCACTCGTATCCCCTCCTCCGCTTTCCCTCAAGGGAGAAGAAGAAAATAAAAAGCCATAAAATTTTATAGGTTTTAGTGGGGTGTTGAATTTTGCCCTTGCTTTTTTGAAGGGAAAAAAAGAAGTAAAAACTAAAAAATACAAATAAATTCTCAGGTTTAGTAGGGTTTTGAGTTCTGCCGTTGCCTTTGAATGTTGCTTTTCTACATTGAAGAAATCCCGTGTTTTAGAGGGGAAATTGCTTTTTCGTTGTTGTTAGTCTATGTTAGAACTATCTTCTGTTTCGGGGAAAAAAATGAACCGAGTTATATCAGTTGACTGATGGATCATACGCTTACAGCCCTATATGCAGTTGCATTTCTCATAGCATCCGGTTGCATTTCTCATAGCATCACACAAGCTCTTGTATCTTGTAGCCATTACAAGTACGGGTGCGGGTATGGGGATCTGGTACTCTGGTATACCATTTTTTCTGGGGAGGGTAGGGTATGGCCTATGTTGCCAGGATACGGGTACGGGTTCGATACGTAGATACATCGATTTTAAAAAAACCCTAGGTTTGATATGTCTTGGATATGTCTGTACATATATATTAAAAAATTAAATTATATATATATATAGTCATTTTACTCATTTTTTAGTCCATAACAAATACAAAAATTGAAAAATATAGTACTGTCAATGTTCAAAACATTCAATATACTTAAGATTTTACATTTTCTATGATATATGAATATTATATTCCTTTGTGTTTCATCCATTTCCTTTGAGATTAATTTTTGTGTTGCAATGGTGGCCATAAAAGATGTATATAGGAGCTTCTGAAGGACCTATTTAATTAGATTGACTCTAACCTGCCAATGATAACTAAAGAGGCCAGTCCAATGGTTGGTTCTTGCATTCATATTATCCAAAATCACCTTCTAATCCTCCTTAAGGATGCGGGAAGGAGTCAATGTCGTGCCTTAATAGTTTCTGGGAAAGGATGCTCTTTGAAACTTTAAGCTATGCAATTTGCGGTTCCAAATTTTTCTATTAGTATTGATTCTATTGAATATCACCTGAGATTTGATCTTATAAATAACTTGTACATGGCTCAGATATATGTCCAAATTTCTATGAATAGCTTCTTTCCTTGGGCAGTGGTGATGATCCCAAATAATTGCCTCAAACAGTCTTGATATCCTTTTGAATATTTTCTCTTCAGTAAACTAGAGGGATTTTAAACAATCTCCAGGTTTCCTTCTGGTCGCCATGCCTTCCTAGTCTAGTCCTCAATAAAACAGAAGTTTATTTGAGTAAAAATAAATAAATTTAGAGCCCCCCCACTGCCCAACAGTACTGATATGTCCCATGTACATCTGGGTGCGTACCAGGTATGACAAAACCTACCTGGGATGTACCCATACCTGGGACATATCAGTACTGTACCTGGGACGTATCCATACCAGGTACGTATCAGGGGGTACGGCAGGGTTGGGGGCGAACCCTGGTATTGGTAACATAGAGTATGGCCGTACAAAAAATATATAAAATACTAAAAAAATATAGTTGAATAACTAAAATTAACCATATAATATGCATAGAGCAAATAAAACAAGCTAAATAACCATAGAACACATTGATATTTAAATCCCCAATGATATTCATTATTTGAACAAGCATATATTACAAATGTTACACTGTATTCACAAAAATAAAGACAAATCAGAATATTCAACATATTTATAATCATAATTCTCTCCAATATATTATTTGAGAGCCTCTTTGTTGCAAGCTCCTTAAACTACTTGGCACTTGTAGTGGCATAGGATCAGCCCTAAGCAATTGAAAATCTAAAGGTGAGAGAGAAAATGTGCAATGAGAGATAAGTATGCAATGTTAGGTAAGTGTGTTGCTGTATAAAAAGAGGTTGGGGGTGTCTTTTAAGGTTCAGGGTGTTTTTAAAAATATTTTAAAAGTCATTTTGACTTTTTGACAAAAAAAAAAATCCAAAAAAATCATTTTGACTGCTGGTTGGCTCTGGGTAAATGCAGGTTACATCAAAATGTAACCGGGTACATGTTGATGTAATCCAATCCAATCCAATCCAATCTCTTTAGCTTCTGCTCCACCTACATCCGCTATAGCTTGCTTCTCGAAATCAACAATCATGTCCTCTGTAAACATGGGGTCTCCTCTTTCTGCACAGTCCCACCACTATAAGGATTAATTTCATCCAAATCAATAGGTTCTTATGACATGTTCTCCATCTTTCTTGTGTGAAGCCAAATATTGTATTGCACAAAAATTAGGTTATTAAGGCGTTGTTGAGTCAACTATTACGCTTCTTTATGTGAATACTCTCAAACAAAATCCAATTGCTGTCACATGCAAAAGTGCTACAAGGTTGAGTTGAAATTTGAAAGGCAAGCTTTTTGAAGATTTGGTTGGGCTATTTCCACTTGAATTTTCTCTCCAAGAACTTGCAAACAAGATATTCAAAAGTTTGTAACTAATTAATATTTGTAAATTTGTAACTTGTAAGATATAAGTAAAAGCTCCAATTTTTATTACCTGGTGTTTGGGTGGATCTCCTCCGATGGTAAGTTGCGAAGAAAATGCCTATTCCTAGCCTCTTGTAATTTTGCAACTCTAAAATAATGAGGTCCCTCATCTCAACCTCAAGTGTCATCCTCTCAATGCATGTTGAGAGGCCCTCCATAACCTCTCCATTAACATTTGTGAAACTTTCATAGAATGAAAACTTGGGGTTGAGATGGTATCCCGTTGCATGAATGAGTTGGAGTTGATTGTTCCACCTCCGATCAATTAACTCTCAAATGACCAAATCTATGTCTACCCCCTTGTAATAGATTTGGATGGCCTCTTTGTCCCTATTCATTACCTCATAAATATATTCAATTGGGTTTTTCTTCCAATCTGCCAAGCACAAAACCCTCATTAAAGGCTCGACACTTGGAAACAAATTTAAATTACAAATTTTACAATTACATTAAATAGTTTTTAAAATTTGAAAATAAAAGAATTGATTTGAAATATTTTTATGTCCTCTCACTATCGTGTTTCTTTGAATATGTTGAGGCTCGCAATGCTGGACGTACAAACATTTGTTTCAATTGTGTCAACAAACTACAAATACTTTGCAACTTTAGGAAGTTAGCTATAAACTTTGTGACACCCTTTCACAAGCTCTTTCCTTTGCGTTATCTCTCATCAAGCATAGAACCCAAGGGTGATTATAAATATATTTTATTATGTTTATGACATCTTCTGCAATTGGTCTCACCGAATAAATTTTGCCTATGTCCTCCAAAAGAATGTCAAGGCAATGGGCCTCACAAGGGGTCCAAAAGAGTGATCAATGGCTGTTCTAAAATAGTCTTCCAACCGCCACATATGACGTTGCATTGTCGGTGAAAACTTGCACATATTCTCGATGTATTAGGCTCTAAATTTCTGCATTCTTAGAGGTATTAATTGACATTAAGAAAACCATCTGTCGACCCATTTGAAAGAATGGTGCATTAGAACTTTTGCCACTATTGTTTTTCCAGAATTTTTGCAACAACATTTTGGAGCAACCTTCCACTTAAGTCTTTTGGAGAAGGCATTTTGTACGCTATCCATGTAACGGTCAATGATATCACCAAGAACTCCTACCATGGGCTCTCCTCCACGTTGAAGGGCAAGTTGTTGTAATAGTAAATTTTTCACATGCCTTATCTGGTTCCTAGTGTACCTCCCTCTTCCACTCCATACCTTACAACGAAGGTTGTGCTCGAGGTATGTTTCTAGGCCAAAAAAGCCTTGTGATTGAGATTTTCTCATAGTGGATGAGGTGGATGTGTCTCATATGTGTGGAAATTGACTAGAGCCGACATTCTTTGTCATATCTACCTCTGTTTCTGCTGTTGAGTCAGGATTAATGGCTGCTGTTATGTCTGCTTTTACCCTTGCCATCTCTAGTTTCATCTTATCCAACACAGCAAGTACTGCTTATATTTCTTGTTTTGCCTCTTCCATGACATTTGGACATGACCTGATTCTGCGGCAACGAATGCATGCAATATGGTGCTCGAAAGGATTGATTCCTCTAGAAACCTTCCTCGAATAGAGTGTGCAAATCATACTCCTTGCGGTTAGTCCATATACAACATGCATTCAAGTGAGATCACAACTTTAGGGGACAACTTCCAAAACGATGGTTTGCACTTGTTGAGCTTGATGCAGAGCTGGATGCCACTGCATGCTAACCTGCAACATGTTCAAATACGAAAAAAAAAAACTTTAAATAACCTAATCCATATGGCGTAAACCCTTTGCATATGAAAAAACCAACAATTTTGTTCATAAATTATGAAAAACTAGCGTAAATCACTAATAAAAGCTATGGGAATTGGATGGAATGCATTTAAAATTGTAAATCATGTATAGAAATCTTTTATCAACATTTTATGAAGAATTTACAAGCTTGGAAAAAAAAGAAAGAAAAAGGAGCGAACTTGGAAACTTGAAATTCTGCAAATCTGCCATAACCTTCCTCCAATTCACTCAAAAGGATGCTCAAATGCTCTGCGATGAATATGTGTGGGCTTAAAAAGAAGCGAAACCACATTTTTGCAGTGTAAAACCCCTGTATTTTCCACATTTCTGCATTTTTGCAGTGTGTTGTGAGTTTTGGGACTTGTGGCAAGTACCATGCCAAAAGTCATCATAAAACAGCAAGTCTGTTAAAAAAATACTTGTTTTAATTTTTTTTCAGCAACTAACTGGGCACTTGCCAGGTACTCTGCGGAGTTTTCCAACTATGATTTAGAATATGATTTACTTCTTTCTCACTGCTTGTTTATTGTTTGTGTTCTGTTTCCGTCTGTTATGTAGTTCTGCTTTGCTACCATTAATACAATGTTTTGGGTCTTTATGCATGTCATGTGATGTGATTTGTTTTGTGAGGTTACTTTTATGTAGCTTTTGAGTGTACATCAGTTGATAATCATGCACTCTCAGCGCAGGTTCATACCAATCTTTTTAACATTCAAACCAACAAGAGTTTTTGTTCTGTTTGTTTATATTGCACTACAGTTGTCCAGAAGTTTACAGAAGAATGTTTGATTTGTTTTGCAGTGGCCTCGTTCTATTGAAGTTGTTAATGCAAGAGAGTTGCCGCCTGTTCTAATAGACCGTTACAATGCAGCTGGAGGTGAAGGAACAGCTCTATGTGGCATATTTCCTGAAATTCGGAGGGCCTGGGCTTCTGTCGACAATTCTTTGTTCCTTTGGCGGTTTGATAAATGGTAAACTTCTTTCCCACTGTATTGGGAGCCTTGCAGGACAGAACTACCCTAATCTTTGTCTTAAGTTTCTTGTCCAGCATTCTTATACCTTTTGTCCAGAAGTTTCTTATCCTAAGAAATTCTCTTAGCAGTCTGTGCATCTTCTTTGATTGACTGTTCTTGTTCTAGTGCACTTGTGTTCTTGATAACAATGGAAGTACTTTTATTAATGGCTTCTTGGATAAATTGTATTGTCCAAAATACACACAAAGGATATCTGCAATTTGACAACATATTACCTATTGAACTTTCTTTGCAAAATGAAGATTGCATTTTCATGGTATATTAATCAAAATTAGGAACGACCATTCTTCTAACCATCCTACGGTTTGCATGTCTTACCTTTCTTGGAAATACATATATTTTTATGCATTTGGTGTTTCTATAGCACATGATTATGTACTATCATTTTTAATGATTCAGGTGCATTTTACTATTTATTATCACATCCATCTTCATGACCCATATTTCGTGAGTAGTGGTTCACAAGAACCCATCTAGGTGATGGTCAAAAGGGTGAAGCACTGGGGCTTCCTGGGAGGTCACCCATCCTGGTATTTTCCCATCTCAACTGCTCTTCTATTTTTGTAAGAGGAGAGCCCTCGAGCAAGCGTTTCATCCCATTACATGTATCAAAATTTAATATTGTGTCAAGCGTGTTAGTTTAAGAATTGCTTTTTGATATACAGTTGATGTATCCAGTTTTATTACAATGTCCAGTTGTTTCACAGAGTTGTCCAGACAATCTAGTTTCTGCCAATCTGTAGTGCTTGGCAGTTGTATTCATCACAAGCATTTCATATCATCAGAATGTTGATTTATTGATGTTTAATGGTTAACATTTGTTTCTGATATTGGAAAAGTTGTATTATTCAAATCTGAAAGCAAGAACACAGATTATATTTTTTTAGAGGAAGGCAATGTGTTTTACAACTTGTGGGTGTATAAGATACATTTTTCATGAAGATGGACATGCTGAAACACACATATGCAATACTTCTGTATGTTATTTCTACAAAGAGCATAACTTTGAAACATTACCTTTTGATATAGTAAATACTTTGTGAAATGATGATGATCATAAAAGAAGAAATGATCATGGCAAGACTAGTTTCTTTCTAGATGCACTTATATGTCCAGTACCGGCCCGTACCAGGCCTGAAATGTACCGGGTACGGAAACTGGTACTGGTACTCTGTGGGTATGTACCCACAGGCCCTGGGTATGTACCGGGTATGGAAAACCGTACCTGGGCCTGTGGGTACGTACCCACAGCGTACCCACATGTTTTTTTAAGTGCAAAAAAATAAATAAAACTTGAGGGCTTTGACTGGAATTGAACCTTGGAAGGTTCATGTGAGATTCAATATTGCCAATAGGCTCTGAAGGGTCAAGAGAGATGAAAAGGACTTCATTTGGTTGACTTACTATTTGGGGCTTTTTGTTACTCCTCATGGGTCCTTTATTCTTCAGTCAATTTGGAAGGCATGGGAACAAGTGAAGCACTTGGTGGTTGGGCAGCCTATCTTCTCTTCCTTTGACACTAGGTGCCAAGCCTACAAATCGATTTCGTCAAATCTGAAATATAATGACAAGATCCTTGCCTTGACAAGAGGCTGCTCTGCCCTCCTTTGGTTTGAGAAAGGAATTAAAATATTTCATGACTTGTACAGATTTGGGAAGTGGATGGAATGGACAGACCTTAAAGCTTTCTATAAGCTTCCTCAATCTCAATTCAGAATGTATACAATGCTCAGAAATGCTTTCACAGCTCCCTCTACTGGACTAATTATGGAGGATGAGAATGACTTTTGGGATACTATGAGGTGGCTCAAAGGGCCCCCTCTCCAAGAGGCTACCTCCAAACAACTCTATGAAAAGATTGCCTTCTCCCCAAACCTTTCCTTGGGCCTTAACAATAAGTGGAATGTTTGTGAGCCCATTAGTAGATGGACTCATAGATTTAATGTTTTGTGGTCTTCTTGTATTCAGTCAAAGAAACCTTGCTTTAGATGGCATCTAATTCATAATAAGATTGTTGTTGGCTTCTAATATTTTACAGGTTGATGAGACTATAAGCTTGTTGTCTTCTATAAAATTTTATATATATTTATATTTTTTATTTTTAAAAATATATTGTACGAATGTACCCACAGCGTACCCTATCCGAGGTTTTAAAACATTTACCATTTCAGTGTACCGTACACGTGCCACGTACTGAAACAGTCTAGGTTTCTTTAAATGTTAAAACTAATCTTATTTGGAGTTGGTTTATTTCTAATGAGGTGGATATTAATTGAGTGAAATTTGTTTTAGGAAAAATGTAGTTGGTGCATTGTTGAACATAAAGCCAATTCAAAATTCGATTGAAGTTCTATAGATGTTATCGCTTTAACATTGCAAATGTTTAAGATGTTTTTTTAAACTTCTTCAGTTGACAAAAATGAGTAGCTATGTCGACTGATATGAATAACATTCAATTAAAACATGGAAAAGTTATAATTTCCAGTGAAGTGGCTATTGCCTGATGGAAGGAGCTATAATAATGTTGCCATAGAAAACAAATTTCTAAAATGTTAATTGAGGGAGCTGGTATTTATTTTCTTCAATATTTTAACATCGTAGATTTCATCAACTTCTTACTCTTGGTCTTCTCTTTACAATTGTCTCTGATTTCTTCATAATACCATGTGACATTGAATGATTTCTTTTGTGTGTGATCACTCTTTGGCCTTCCCAAATATTTTTATAATTGTTAAGCAACGATTTCTCCCTGTTCTCTATATATTGGCCAGTTTGACTTTTCTGTTCCTTTGGAATCCATTTTCCTTCAATTTTCTTTTGAATATCCCTTGGTACCGCTACCGTTAACTTCATGTATGCCATAATATGTCTGATGAAGCTTTTATAACTAAACAATTCCCAGTTACAGTTTAACTGTTCTCTTTTTTGCTTGTTGACATGCAAGGTACTGAAGTTACAATACACATTTGTTTTTATCTTAGTCTATAGAAATGTGTAGCTTGCTTGCTAGATTATTTTCGATCAGTTGGATGTTTTGTTAGTTATAAGCAATGGTGTTCTGTTTTAGCATATGATTCGAACTATTTGCATAGAATGCAACAATTTCAATTGCATATGGAGTACTATGAATAGCTCTAAACTATGTCACAGAGTTCGCCGAATTTCAACCATGAAATTCGAAATTTGGCGAATTTAAAAGAATTAGTAAAAAATCGTTAAAATTCGCAAGGAAAATTCGGATATTTGATTTTTGGGCGAATTTAATGAAACCCTAGAAAATCTGTGAATTTTGACGAATAAATTTGGAGCAAATTCGTTGAAAAGTCAAGTTGAAAATCCGTTTAGGGTTTAGACGTCCGCTAGGGTTGGGCTTTCAATTTGTTATAAAAGCGACCTTGACATATACTTTTTCTGCAACTGTGAAGTGTTTACTGACGCTGCTGCCTGCCATTTGCGATTTGGAGCTATTTTCAAACCTTTGAAGATTCGTTTACTGACGCTACTTCTTGAAAGTCTGCCATTGCTGGAAAAAACGTCCCCTGTAGAAGAAGTTGTGGAAGTCACTGCCTCCAAAGTCGCCGCCGAAGAGAAAAGATTTCTGCAAAAGCATCGCTGTTTATTTCTGCAATCTGTGGAATTTTGCTTTTGGCTCGCAATTTTGTTTTAGATTTTTTAGGTTAAGTTTTTTTTTATGGCCCACGACTTTAGTCTTTTAAATATAGGTTTATGTTTTTTTATTTGGTTATGTAGGTTTAGTTATATAATTATATATTCAATATATTTTATTGATTATATATTATTTAAGACTTAGGTTTAGTTTAGTGTTATATAAATATATATTTAATATTTATTAATTCCTATATGTTATTTAATACGTAGGTTTAGTTTAGTAATTTAGTAGTAATGTATTTAGGTTAAAATATAATATAGATAGGAATAAAGGTATTTCCAAGTTTGAGAAAATGTAAATACATTATGAATAAATAAATCGCAACATTAATTTAAGTCTTTAAAATAATAACATAGACTTATATAAATATTATTTGGTTTAACATAGACTTGTATAAATATTATTTAGTTTAGCTTTTGCCTTTAGTGATTTTAATTTATTAGGTTTAGTTTTAATCTACAAGTTATATTTATTCATAGCTAGGAAAATTTTAGTTTAAGTTTTATGTTTTTAGAAACATTTTTAATTATAGTTAATCAATAAACTTTATAATTTAATTAATAGTTTAAATTTTATTCATAACAACATTGATATAAATTTATATTTATTATTTAATATTTAGGTTTTAAATATATTTCTAAATTTAAAATGTAATTTACGGAAATTAATAATATTAATATATTTTATTTTCATAAATAAATTATTTACGAATTTTTTTATCCAAACTTTATCGGTTGACAAACTTGTATCAAATTTTATCCTCATCAAACACGAACCTGGTGACTTAGGCTCTAAGTGTACTAGTTTCCTACTTATCTTGAATAGAGAAAGTCAAACATCCTGTCTAGTGGTTTCTTTCAACCTGAGTAAATTAGAAGTTGGAATACAAATGTCGATGCCGGACTTGTAGGTCAGTGGGACTGTAAGATAGAAGTTATCGGATTTTATTTCTCACTCCTTATATTTTTACGAATTTACCAATGTACATTCAAAATTTGGAGTAAAAGACAAGAAATTTTGAATTGCAATTTCTTGTACATAAAAATTACACAGAAAAAAGAGTGTACCAACTGTTGTTATTTCCAGATATAGATTATGTTCTTGCTCATGTGTTGTTAGCTAATATTACTGAGATATCTAGAAGCATGGGCATATGTACCAACTCCCTGGTACCTGTTTCTAGTTACAGAAAATCGTCCATTTCTTTGTGACATCTACCCTGATAACATATATTCAGCCTACTATGTTTTTAACAGCCATGCAGAGAGGTAAAGTAACAACATATTTACTGCATTATACAACAGCAGTGATTACCTAGCAATGTAGGCAAGTAACCACAATAGATTGATGATGTTATACCTTGAAATAAGTTTGTTAAGAATATTTCTCACATGTGAGTGTTATTGTTAGAAAATATTATGTGGAGTAAAATGTAAGGGATTGTTACGTGAGTAACAAATCACATTTGGTTAGTAATGTGTATTTGTAAGCTGTTTAAACAACTCACTTAAATAGGAGAATGGATTAGTCGTACGTAATATATTGGAACACCCATTTAGTGGAGTGTGAATAGGACTCCTTATATTTTGGAGATCCTTCCTTATATATGTGTAATGCTCATAATGTGGAATATGTTGATTCGACTCTTACTAAGCTTTTGCTCATTACTGAATATGGGATAAAACCCACATTTGGTATCAGAGTAGGTTCTCGAAAGAGGCATCTCTGTTTTTCACTCCACCCATGCTTTAGTTTGTCGGTAGAATTTGAAAATGGGCTTGCGAGATACCACGGACCTCGCGTAAAACCCGTTACCTTTGTCCATGCTCATCCATTTGTTGTAATGTCAAAACGTGCAAATGAAGGCTAACAGGATACCACAGACCTCATGCAACCCCTTTGTTCTTGCGTTCACTCTTCTTACAATTTGTTGATGGCATAGTAAATCGGATCTTGTTTGAACCCATTTGGCAATCATCATTCATTTGCATTGCCTACCTCTTCCATTTTGTATACTCGCTCCGTAGTTTTCAATCCATCGTGTTCACAGGTTTGCATACATCAAAAATAAAATAAAAATAGACAAATATATTTTTAGGTTTTAAAGAGTTTTTTTATTGCAAAATGAGCATTGCAGAGGGTTTTCAAATCTTCTTATGGGGTTACAAGACGTGAAACAACAAAATATTCCATTATAGTGTAAATCTTTTCATTGATTGTGCAAATCTCTACTTTGAGAGTGTTACACATCGGTGAGTGGCATAGATCCTTGGCAAGTACTCTCACAAGTTGCATGCAAAGATTCCTATGGTGTGTGCTCCTTACAACAAGCTCTAGCCATTTCTAATGCCTCGGACTATGTTGTTCTCTCTTGAATCCCGCATTCTTCATGCGTTGGGTCTTGTTTGATGATTCCACCAAACACTTTGCATGATTTGGGTGAGTTCCATTATAGACATCTCTTGAGCTCCTCAAGCGTCATCAACCCTTGTATTGGCTCTTTGTATTTGTTGACCCCCCAAGCTTGATGTGCTATCTTTCCTGGTTCGGCCCAATCCCTCAATGATGATCAAAGTTACGATTCGGATCCTACATTGGTGGTGAGTTGCTCGACTCTTTTCTTGAGATTTGCAATCTCTCCCAACTTGGTCTTTACTATGGCCTCGATCTTGTTTTACACTAGATCGACATGGCTTCTCAAAAACTGTGCATAGAAGTCCTCAAGCTACTCGGCTCCCAGGGCACATCCAATGAGCTTAAACCTAACAATCCCTAGCTCCCTTCTCACGAGCACTTTGTTTAGCATTTCCTCACTTGGGCCCATGGAATAGCTCGGTCGTAAACACAATGCTTGACACTCAACAAAGGAATCTTAACTTTGTAAGGAATTTGAATCAAGACTCCCAACCGTGAGATAACATGCAACAACAAACAAAGCATTCAGCTTTGAGCTCCTCATGATGTCAAACCCAACAATCTCTTCATTATCTTGGTGGATCGGTTTGGACACACAACATCCCCTCCTAAGATCGACAAAGTAAATCATATCTCTGCGCATTTGTCCCTTGTGGACGTGAATCATATTAGATCAACTCGGCTCACATCTATTGACACCCCTATTTGGCTCTCGCAATGGATTCAAAACTAGTGGCGGCCTCATCAAACAAACTCTAGCTCGATTCACCTCATCTCTTTCAAAGCACCACAAGCTACCGTCTTCTTGTGGCATAGGCATATCTTCATTCAACACCGTTCAACAACTTGACATTGCAAACAAAATTGACTACCCCTGAAGGCTCTCGTTTGTGCCTTGGATTCCCGTTGCAAAGGTTGTGGTATCCTATTCCAAGGTAACCCTAATCTATCCCCTTGGGTACCTCGCCAAACCTAGTGAAATATTTTTCGTATTCAAAGAGCCAGATTCATTAAACATTAAAAGAAACTTTTTGCATATGAGTTATTGATGGGCTCTTCATGAAGAGTTATGTGAAATCTTTCAAAATAATAGTGTTTATTTAAACTAAGTGGGGATTATATTCCACTAATGAAATATTTTGAAAAAGGGAAAGGTAATTATAAAAGGTGTATTTTTTAAAAAAGGGGGTAGGAAAGATATTTGTGAAAAATTATTGTAAAGGGTGATATCCAAGGGAATTTTACAGTGAGGGGGTATTGTAAACCCAGGTGAATCTCAAATGTCAGAGCATTTCAGGCAACAGGGCCAACCAACATCACAGCTCCAGTGCATGTTGTTCTCTCCCCATGTGAACACTAAAGGGGGGAATGTTTGGAATTAGTCCTCACATGTGGGTGTTAGTGTTAAAAAATATTAGGTGGAGTGAAATGTAAGTGATTGTTACGTGAGTACGAATCACATTTGGCTAGTTATGTGTATTTGTAAGTTGTTTAAACAACTTACATAAATAGGAGAATGGGTTGTTCTCACATAATATATTGGAACACCCATTTAGTGGAGTGGTTATAGGAGTGTGAATAGGACTCCTTATATTTAGGAGATCCTTCCCTATATATATGTAATGTTTATATTGTGGAAATATGTTGATTCGACTCTTATTGAGCTTTTGCTCATTACTGAATATGGGGGTAAAACCCACAAAATTCACATGAATATGAGTTTAAGATTATCATCAAATGCTAAATTGACATGATACAGGTCTATGTACAGGGGTTCCTTGATTTTTATGGTACTCTGCATTCGGTATGGCTTGGTTACATCCATTCAAAAACAATAAATAATACAAAATATAAACAAAATAAACAAATCAACCATATTACATTTTAGTCCAAGTTTAATTAGGCTATATATGTCATTTTAAAATATTTTTCAATGTTTTTTCAAAATTCTTTTATTATGATTGTTGTTTATAGTCAGGTACACCCCGGTGAGGACATGGTGCCTTGGATTCTGCTAAGGTATGGCACCATATGCAGGACCTGGGATAATAGAAGATTCTGGTTTGTACCCGAGTACTGTATAGGTACTGATGTCTGCGCAGCAAATCCTTTTAGCGTAGATTAAAGGTGCAACATTTGATGATACATTTCTAAAAATTAATTTAATCAAATATATCAAGCAGCATAATCAAGTTAATCTAATCAATGCACAACTCTATACTTGTTGCACCCAAATACTCCCTATGCTGCCTACACTATTCCCCTATATAAAATAATAACAAGAAATGAAAAAGACACTCATCACTGTCTACTCTTGGTGTTGCTGATAAAGACAGTGTTGTTGTATGTTTTCTTCCATGGCCAATGCTATCTTTAGAGCTGGTCACACTAAGGTTCCGGATTATGCAGCTTTTCTTCATCTACTAAACTGCTTATATTCTCCTGTTGTTTTCTCGATCCCTGCTTGTCTTATGATCTTGCTGACTTAGAAGTGATTGGAGTTATATCCTCAATTCCCTTTAGACATGGCATTTGTATGATATCAACTACCTGTGGCATAATGAACGAAAATTCAGTTTCTGTTAGAGTTTATAACTTCTCCAAATCCATTTTTAACTTATTATTTTCATTATCTGACAAAATTAAGGTTTTCTTCAACTCCTCAAATCCCCTGTTCAAATCATCTATCAGTGTGATCTCATGTCTTCTGTGATTACACATTATGCAGCTTTTCTTATTCTACTGAATTTGCTTGTATCCTCCTGTTGTTTTCTCGATCCGTGCTTGTCTGATGATCTTGCTGACTTAGAAGTGATTGGAGTTATCCCTCAATTCCCTTTAGACATGGCATTTGTATGATATCAACTGCCTGTGGCACAATGGATGGAATTCAGTTTTGCGTAGAGTTTATAAATTCTCCACATCCATTTTTAACTTATTATTTTCATTATCTGACAAAATCAAGGTTTTCTTCAGCTCCTCAGATCCCTTGTTCAAATCATCTACCAGTGTGATCACTCTTCTTCTGTGATTAATCTGCTTGTTTTAACAACACAATTTGCTTATCGATAGTGATTTCGATTTTTGTTTTGCTTGTATTAGCTCTTCAACCTTCTGCATCTATTTTCCTGTTTGCAATTGTAATCGTCTATTTGCCTCTTTCAGTTTGTCATTTTCTTTTCTTCTTGTACCAATTTTTTCCATACCACATATTAAAATTTGTGATACTGTTGAACTTCCATAAGCAAAGTATGCAGTTTGTGGACACACTTAGATAATTTCTTTATTATCAGAATTAAGCTGAGTGACTAGTAGAATATCTTGAATGCTCCTCGTTACTTCTGGCAGTAAGATTGACAATTTTGGTGACAAATCCTGAAGTCTTTTCTGTGAGCCCTGTGATAGAATTTATTTTACATCCTCCCTTTTCCATACTACCCAGATTCAGTCACTGGTTTCAATCTCAATGTAGAATTAAATACTTCATCCACAAGGTGCCCTAGTGGCCCTTTTCATTGGTCCTAGGGACTGCTGATGTAGAATCCTGTCCTACAACAATAATATCATAACTTGCTCATGTAGTGGGTTGTCAAAGTTTGGTATACTAGGGTCCAAGTCATCTCCCTCTTCACCAGCACCCCTTAATTTTTGACAAAAATTGGCTCGTGACATTCCCTCTACCTCCATGTCATTATATAGATTTCTCAATTTCTCATGGTATTTTTGTAATTACTTGGCAACTTATGTTTGTTTTGGAATATGTGTTGCTTGAGGCTTCTTAAACATGCCATACTCTAGGGTGTTGAATGACAGACTTTTCAATGGCAAAGAAGCTGCTACATTACTGGTTGCAGGAGCCTTAAAAATTGATTGAGATGGTGGTGGCATTATCCTTGTCATTGCTTGTCTTGTTACTTCGCTCCTCTTCCTTCTATTAATTTGAATTCATCCCTGAATTATCTGTGCTCCTCTGTTTTGGCTGTGTGAATTTAATAATAAATATGAACTCAGCTGGGCCATATACCAGCTTTACTGGCCTATACATGGCTGAGGTTGCATCATCTTCCCTCATGTATTAAGGAAATACATCAATTAGCCGCTGTGTGTATGATGATCAAATGAACCAACTCTTTAGTCTTTTTTTTGCATCTCACTAGCTGGTTGTTTATCTTATTATCTGTAAATTCTACCATGTTATACCCCATGCCCTTTGAAATACCTTGAATGTATCTGATGCACCGAAATGGTGGTATCTCATTGTTTCTTTTGTTAAAAATACTGTGCCAATGTAATTCTGCGAGTCCCTTGAACACTAGATTTCTGATGACATGAACAATGACATGAACTTCCACCCCATGTTGTTTAATGATATTTGAAGGGTCTCCATTGCTTTTGTCCTATAGAAATGTCTACCTTGGTGCTTTCCTTAGTCCTTATTGGACTATTTTCTTCCCGACATTTGGCAGGTCAAACACCTTATATATGGCAACTGCGAGGTGACTTTGAAATTGAGGCTCATGAAGAGATGAATTCTTCTTCAAATCGAAGTCAGCAACCAAATCAGCTAAGCATCGAGGGTCTGTAATCAGTACTGGAATTGTGACGAGGTATTTCTCACCTACCTCTTTCAATTTGTTAAAACATTTATGATCGGCACCTTTCTCTAACGCTGCTTTAACAATTAGCAGTCTTGCCAAATCCATTTCTTGCTGTTATCCCTCCGGGCTTGTTTCCTTCCATCTGCCTAGTCAATTCCGTTGAAGGATTGCGTTTAATGAGTTGTGCAAAGGGCTCTTCCATTATGCTTTGGCCTCATCGTTTAGTCTCACTCTAGGTAGTGGTACATGGTACGATACGGGTATAGGTACGAGGATCTGGTACGCTGATACAACAATTTTTGGGGGCCTGGGTATGACACTTGGGTACGGCAGTACAATATACATATAAAATATTAAAAATATTTTTAAAAGTAACAAGATAAGCAAAATTCCAGCCTTACACATGCATAGAGTAAACAAATTATTAAATAAGTGAAATAACCACAAAAGTTAAAACGTATTGATAATTCAATGCATTTTGTCATGATATTCATTGTTCGAACTTATAAGCAGTACATTGTTCAAATCAAAATGTTACAATGTAACATTGTAAACACAAAAATGAAGATACATCAACATTCTAATAGTCTAATGGCTTTGCCTCTTCTCCAATGTCTTCAATGAGAGCATCACTACCATCACGTGGTTCATTAGAACCACAAACATCAGGAGTACAACCAAAACCATCAGCAATGCCGCTCCCGCTAGCCCCACTTTGCAGCTCACGCAAAGTACTATCTAGGTCCGGGTCTAGTAATGAAAGTTGGGCAATGGAAGCATCCAAGTTTGGCTTCTCTAGGTCTATATCCCAACACTTTGTTGGCCCATGCCTATACTCATCCTTCTTATGTGATAGAAGGCACATGTTAGAATGCACGAAGACCAAATCCTCCACCTTTTTCACTCCCAACTTGTTGTGGTTAATCGAGTGGATAGATGAGTATGTACCCCCAATTCCTCTCGATTGAAGAAGAACTTTTGAACCTATTGAGGCAAGCCACAAAGTCAATGCAAAATTAAAATTTTAAATTTATAAAAGTACAAAAGAAAGAGTTAAGAAATTAAAAAAATCAAAATCTTACTTGTGATAAAACTTTTATTGCAAGTGGCATGAGGTAGGTGTATGCTTGTCTATGGAGCTACCACAACGAATAAGCATCCATCTTGTATTTGTCACGAAGAGCGCTAATGGAGTGATCCTTGGAGGATATGAAATTCACAAACTCACCTCTAACCATGTCTTCTACTTTTGGATATGGGAAGATTCTAGAATGCCCTCTTATATCCCTCACTAACTTTAACATCCCTACATGGTGGGACCCTCCTGGCAAAGAAAGGATCTTTGCGCTATAGTAGTTTGACTCGCATAGTAGGAAAACTCACCAAAAACTCGCCAAAAAAACAAGCAAAACGAGTAAACCGCTTTAAGCTGTAAAACTCGCTTGAGACAAGCATTTCTTTCCTTTTTTGGATTTTTGGTGAAGAAAACACAAGGAGAGAATAAAATTTGCCATTTTTGGAAAGGGTCCAGGAAGATGTAGCAACAAAACTTGCATGTGCCATAACTTTCATTATGTGGCTCTGTTTTAGGTGTCGTTTTCTCTAAAAGTGCATATTTTCTCGAGCTCTACGCATTGATGGCAATATTTTTCTTATTTTCATAAAATCCATTTTTGTACCTTTTGGACCAAGCAACTTCTTACAATCTTCCTCAAAGAATCATGAGCTTTGATCGCTTAGTAGGCAGTTAGTAATTAAAAATCTTGGATAGCTTTCCAAAACTTCGAGTACTACTTGAAAACTAAACGAGTATTCTCCCGTGTCTTTCAGGACTAATCGTCCCACCACAAACTTTGCTTGCTCGAAAATGTAATTTATTGTATATTGTAACTTGCATAGATATGAAATTTATGATAATATTTTTCAATGTCAATCATCATAAATTCATATTACTTATCAGCCGGCTGTTGTATTCGCGTGATGATGTGATTTGTTTTGTATTTGTATTCAAATCTAATAGAAAACACTTCTCCAACATTTTATGGGCTCATTTGATACATTTTGTAGTCATGTGTTGCTTAAAATAATGTTTTTAAAAGAAATTTGAGTATTTTTAAGTTGCTTAGAGTATTCTGAGTATTGGCCGAATATTGGCGAGTTTTTACCGAGTTTTTTTTTTGGGGTCTCAGCGAGTATTTGGATTTGGCGAGTATTCCTACTCGGTTTGGAGTCAAGGCAAACACAAGAAGATGCAATGGAGTAGTCATTTTGTTCCACCTTTCAATGAGATGTGACTACACTTCCTCAAGGTCTCTGTAGGATCTTGCTCTTTGGCATTTATGGTCTTAATTGACTTAATCATTTAGTCAATTCTATCATAAATCTGACCCATTCACGGATGATCCATATTGACAAATCTCAACGTACTCACGATGGGCTCGGTAAAAATTGAGCAAGTAATCCACACGATCGCACCATGCGTCATCCAAGATCAACAATTTTACATTTCTAGCCCTCTCACTTTTTGCTTGCCTCCATACACTCCAAAGGTCACTGATAACCATGCCACTCAATGTCGCTTTGCACCTTCAAGTCCTCTTAAGATGAGCGCGTGCGAGGCAAATCGAGTCTCAACAACCCAATAAGAAATCAAAAGAAATAAAAATTAAGACATTTAAATTTAAAACATTCAAAATTCTACAAATTGCAAACTTATAAAATTAGTTTAATGAATTTTATTAAATTTAAAAACTAATAATTATTTAAAAAATAGAATCTTATGAGTTACCTTGATAGTTGTCAGTATGTCGAGAATCTACGAAAGATGGCTTGGGACATGTGGTGGTTGTTGACGAACATTTGAATCTCACTTGCCTCCTCGTAGACTTGTTTGATCCAAGCAATTTTTGTGCCCAATTTTTGTAACATTAAGTTGAGGGAATGAACCGCACAAGGTGTCCAAAATATGCGTCCATACCGTGCGTGCCTCAACCAACAATCCTACAGCTCTACAATTTTTTGCATTGTTTGTTATAACTTGGAGAACATTCGAGGCCCCACCGCCTCAATAGATTCTATGAGGATGTAGGCAATGAATTGGGCATCCTTCACTTGCCCCTCACAATCAATAGCCTTGAGAAACATTGCCCCTTTAGGACACACTACAACCACATTGATCAATGGCTTATTTGTCGTATCTTTCCATCTCGTTAGAAACGATGGACACCCTTATTTCGAGCCATTGATTCTTGATGGGCAACAATGCCTCTTCAATTTTTTTCTTTCTTTTAACAATAAGGTGGTGTCGCACCTTTTCATACCCTGGGCTAATGTACCCTCTAGGGGCTTCATTAATACATCTCACCATATCTTGCCAATATGGTGATCTAACAACATTAAATGGGACACCACATGCATAAATAAAGTGCCCAATACCTTGGTCAGCTATGTCCTTGCTTTCATTTTGGAATGCCCTTTCCAATGGGCTTGCATCTTTTGTTCTTTTGTGAGAAAGAGGTGAATCCTCTTCCCCTCCAGTTGCAATAGGTGTAGACAAAAATGGGTGATTTGGGGCCACAACCTCAACAGAAGGAGAAACAGTGGCTTGCTATGTGATCTTCCTTTTTTGCCATAGGATGCTTGGATTTTAATGCAGTTGTTGCATCTGCTTCCTCCTGCTCTTTGATGTATGCAAGGATCTTTGCACATGGCAACCCCTTTCCATCCAACCCTCCACAGGGGGGAGGATGGATCACATTTGTAAGGGAGACCTTTACTACCTTGACCCACAAAACTAGAACTTGCAGCCATTTTAACTGCACAATGCATTTTTAAAAAATTTAAACAAATTTAGTGTTGAGAGAATGTCGAAATTTTAAAATTAAAATTTAAATGAAATCAAATGTTGAAAAATGAAGCTTAAAACAATAACAATAAACAAACAAAAAAACAATTACAAAATATTAAATACAATTATACAAACTAAAATACTTTAAAAAATCACAAAATACTTACCTCAATACACCCAACACCAACAATGCAAGCTCCTTGAACTCCTTGGCACTTATTGCAAGCTCCTTCAACTATATGGCACTTGAAATCAACCCTAAGCAATTGAAAATAGTGGAAAAATTGAAGGTGAGAGTCAAGTATGCAAATAAGAGGCAAGTATGCAAATGTGAGGTAAATGAGTTGTTATTGTTGTAGTTATAGAGTTTGGGGGCACAAATTAGGGTTTAAAAGAATTATTTAATGTTTAAAAAGTCGGTTTGACTTTTTTTTTTGACCAAAAAACAAAAAAGTGTATTTACCTGCGGTGCAGGCAAGGTTCTTCCCGGGGCCCGGTATGTACCCGGACGTACTCGGGCCCCGCAAGAAGAACCCCGTGTCTGTATCCCTTGTGTTTCGAACGAGAACCTCGTATTGGGCACGCATCTTGAACCAGTATCTCCGTCCCTAGGGACGTCTGCCTATGTAGGTCTCACTTTGTGGTATTCTTCCCATTTCCAACCAGCTCAACATCTTGCTTTTTTACAGTACATCTAATGTGCGTGATGGAGGTGATTGAACTTCTTTGAATCGTAAACTAGCAAATGAGTTTTGTTTTCACCTCTTTACTATTTGCATTTTATTATTTGTCGGAAGCTATGTAAGTTCATTTACCAATTCTCTTTTATTCGTTAATGCCTCATTGATGTTGTTTGGCGTGCTTATTAAAAGCACATTGGGTGCTGATCGCTGATCATCAACCTCGGTCGACGGTCCTCAAACATGTGCCTTGGTTGCTGATTATCTTTTTGAGCTTTTGTCTAACTAATTTTTTATTTTTCCAATTGCTCTTCGTAATTGTCATGTCGCTTTGACACTTGGATTCTATTCCTAGGCTCTTGCAATTGTGAGTGAAAGTCATCCTTTGTCACCCTACATTGTTTGTTTGTACGGTCATCGTCTTTATTGTCCCCATCTTTGTTTTGGCTTTACGTTGGATGGTGGTTGGCAAACATAAAATCTTACCACACTTTGTGGTGGAAGTTGCATCTCCACTATTTTTCTTAGATCTTTGCATTGATTTTGATTGGCAATTTCGTATGATGCTTTTGAATGATGGATGCTGTTTGTGACAATGTTCATGATGCACGAGCCAACCCCTACTCAATTCCATGCGAGAAATAGAAGAGACACACCAAGATGAGCTTGGTAAAAATGGTCGTGTGGAGCTGCTCAAGGAGGGCACACATATGGGAAGAAGCTTGGGGGAACCCTTGTGCTTGAGAAAGAAAGGAGTGATCATTGATCAAGACAAAGGATAGGAAGAAGTTACGTAGAAGGTGACATATTTGGGACAATGAGACTAGATGACTTGCGGATGACCAGGGATCAAGCAAGCAAGACTGCATATAGGGAAGCTTCTAGATCTTTTGAGGATATGATAAATGGATCCAACTAGGCAACCACTTGTTTGGCAAGGGGGTTCTAAGATTACTATAAGTAGACCCCTTTGCCTCTCATTTGGAGACATAGTGCACGCATACACTTTTTGATGTAGATAAGAGGGGATATTTTGGAGCACTTTGGGAAGTTATTGTTATGTGCAAAGCATGTTGAAGTTCCTATGTACTTAGTGCAATGTAACAGAAGATGAGTGTGACAAATTATAATGGATGCTTTTGGAAGTATTGAATATATGAGGATATTGAATGTGTATTTAGGTTAGTAATGAATGAATTATAATGCACTTTATTGCAGCCTTTATGCATGTTTCATAGTGTTATTTAAGGATTTGAATGAATAAGTTATGCACTTTTTTATCTGTCTCATTCTCGCAGCGGGGCCTCAATGATCTCATTGCCCCTTAGGTGAGCGCTTGAGCTTCTAGCTTGAGTGGTATGCAAGTGTGAGAGTGTTGTATCGGTGAGAGCAAAGTCACATTCGTGCACGATACTTGGAGTTGATGACAAAAAACCCAACATTTTGGTTCTGTTGTCGGGAACTCGTGTGAATTGATCATGAAAATTGGTGAAGCACATGGTAGAATGTATCATGTTAGAACGTGTGGAAAAATGGTTCGAGGATAAAACCCTAATATTTGCTTGAGAAACAAAAGGAAATGGAGGTAGGTGGCCCAAGTAAGTGTTGCGAGAGGAGTTCTATAGTAAATTGTGTAATGTTTTCTTTGTGGAGTTAAGTTAGCACATGTGTTTCCATAGAGACAACCTTCTAAGAGGAATACATTTACATAGGTTTGGGTTGAGAACTTAAAGAAGTCGACAAGGTTTGGATCATGTAGTAACCGTTTGTTGGAGAGGCACACTCAATAGTTATTTATTGCGTTCTTGATGTCAACCTATACATGGCCACATAAGGTAGAGTTAAATTTTTTTGTGAGACAAGAGGATCTTGCAAATTCTTGTTTGGATGCTTACTAATTAGGAGATTGAGACTTGAAGAAGCAAGGCTAAATTTATGCTTTGGATAAAGGCTAGGGTTAGTGGGATGACAATGTTGGATTGCGTAAGAAGTTGAAGATAGGGAACATATAATTGGAGCATGAACAAAAGCTGCCTAAGTATATTGAAGGCAAAGAGAGGATGATGGCTGCCAATGATCCTCATAAGGAAGGGAGTTGGGTCGATTGATGTTGCGAGGACCCATGAAGGATGGGAAGGCCATGTCATTGATTTGTGTGATGAAGTGATACACTCCTATGAAAAAGTTGATTAGTGTAGTGACAAGTTTTGATGGGAAGAATACCTAGGATAAGGTGGAGATGATAGTTCGCATTGAAAAATAATGTGCAAGTCTAGGAAGAAGCTCAAGCCCAACCCTACAAAAACTCGAGGCCCACGTGCGATCGAGTTCTTAGAAAGACATTGTTTGGGAAAGTGAAGTCATAAGTACAACTAGCAAATTTTGCACCGAGGGAAGCGAGAGGTTTATGATAAAGCAACTTATAAGTGCCATTAAAGGTGGTCATAGAGAATTGTGAGTTGAAGATTGAGAAGGTGTCGATCATGATTATTGGATCAAGGGGAGGACTCGGTATAATGGTAGATAGTCAAGGTCAAACATGAGGAAAGATTAGTCTAGTAGTGAAGCCCCCATGGTTGTGGCACAAGGAGGTGCGACTCAAGGAGGCATGGGTCCGACGATGATTGGGGGTGTAAGTGGATTGGGTGTGTAAGTGGATTGGGTGGAGGAACTGCATCTTGAGGTGGTACACAACCACAATTATAACAAGCACCCCAATGAAATATCTTTTATGTGATGTTGATGAAGCTACCAAAATATAGACGTATTGAAGATGCCTTATGTGATGTTGATGAAGATGGCTAAAGGAGTTGTTTTCTCGAGAATGGAAGCCAAGTCAATTGATGATGACATTGCTTGATCATGCACATATTAGTAAAACATAAGGTTTAGTTATTAGTAATAGTTTAATATTAGTTAAATTTTAACTAATAAACGGTTGAAAATACCTCAACCATTTTGTAACCATTTTTCATGTGTGCATTTCGCTTTTTCTTCATTCTTCCTTGTGCATGTTTTCCAACATTGTTAGTAGAGCAAAAATATGAATCACGAAGTCATGAACGCGAAAACATGGCAGAATATATATACGATCTGTAGCTATTGCTGTCATACAAAAGTGAATTTTAGAGACAAAAAGGCATAAACTTAATTGCAATATTAGTCTTGATTTTCAAAGGCAAGTTCGATGGGTTTCGAAGGGCATAGTGGTGAATTTCAGAGATGAAAATACAATCATGAAAGGTTTAAAGAGTCATTACCAAGTGATTTTTAAGGTAATACAATGAGAAAGAATGGTCCAAAGTTTTTAATTTTGTGAAAATACTTTGGAAGAAAGTCATTCGTGACGATGAACGCAGTTTGTGTTGGCGGAAGGCCAAAACAAAGAACTTCAAGAGAATAATATAGCCAATATGAAATCAAGGGCACAAATTTCAAGTAAATGAAACGAATTAAAATCTCTTATTTCTCTGAATTTTTTTTGCAAGCAAAAGCAAAACCTTAGTTTTTATTTATTTTGTTTTAAAATGGAGTTTTTCTTACCAATAGAAAAATATTTTGGTTTCAATTTCCACACCTAGAAAGTTAAAATCCAAATGTAATTAAGGAACACAAATTTGTGGGGTATAGTTAATGGAAAAGAAAAACAACCCACCGATCTTTGTTAAATTGTTAGAGTGAGAAAGCGCGATGATAAAGTGAAAGCTATAATCGGGTTTGCTCTTTTGACCAAAACTCGATCATATGGATTTAGATAAATTGTCCAAAGAAATATGGGATAACTTGAGTAAATTGTTTAGGGCAAAAACATCGAATGCTAAATTTTCTTTAAAACTTAGACTTTTTTGAGTCAAGATGGCCGATGATGTTACTATGTCTAGTCATATAAACAATCTGAGATCTCTTCTTAGATAGTTAGCAGAGGTTAAAGCTCCAGTAGATGATGAAGATTCTAAAGCCATTTTGTTAAACAATTTGCCTTCTTCATATAACAATGTCATTTTTACTCTTAGTCAGATGCCTTCACAAAGCTTGGAAGATATGATTTCAGCTCTCTTGGCTAAAGAAAAGAGAACAACTGTGGACGATACAAAAGGTAATTCTTCACATGAAAGTGCACTATACTCCCGCATGAGAAATAATCACAAAAAAGATAAAGACACCAGGCAAGTTGAATGTTATTATTGCAAGAAAAGAGGTCATACAACTTGGAATTGTTGCATTCGAGCTAATGATGTTCTCAAAGGAAAACTCAAAGATAATCCGAAAGAAGCAAATGTGGCCTTTGTTGACAATCCACTAGATGTTGAAGATTTTATTGATGAAGAAGAAGATGAATATGTACTTTAAGAAGTTAGTGTTTTGAAGACAGTAAGGGATCCAATGTAGGTAAAACTCGGCATGGATGGCTGTCCAGATAGTTCGGGAGTATGAATCTCGGGAATTTACCCTTACGAGGGTCACGAGACAATCTGATGGAGCATTATGGGAGTAGCTCAACATGGAGGGTTGTCCAACAATTCAAGAGATTCTGTAATTTGGGAGTTTGGGGAGGTGGAATTTGGGAACTCGGAATTCAGCTCGGGAACTACACCTTTATGAGGGTTAGGGAGGTAGGTTGATGGAGTTCTATTTGGTCCTAGAATTGTTGCTCAAAACAAAAGCATTTGAAGATTGTAATTCTATCTTCTTTTCAGTGTAAGCCTTAAGAGGTGGTATTAAAATATATGGTTTAGTTATTAGTGATAATTTAATATTAGTTAAATATTAACTAATAAACGACTAGAACTACTTCAACCATTTTTCACCTGATAAAATGACGAACACACAATGATAATGTCTGCATTCTGCTTTTTCTTCATTTCTTCCTTGTACACATTTTCCAACACATATTTGGGATAGAAAATCTGATTGTAACTAGGCAATGGTAGATTTTGATACGTTGAAGGCTGCTTTCTTGAAGGAGTTATACATCCTTAAATTTGAACAATAAAACATCCTTGTGTTGAAGGAGATTAAGTAGGATGTGTCGAGAGCGTGTTTGCATATGATGTGTTCTTTTAAACGCTTTTGTCAAAGATATGCTATGATATCCATCCATTACGGTACATGCAATGGTTATTGGGGGTATTGTTACCTCCATTTCAAAGGCAAATGGCAATGAAGAAATTCGTAGATGCATGAGGATGGAAGTAGTAGGGAACTTTGACATGAATATAAATCTGTTTCTAGAGGTGCAAATTTTTTCATGACCACACAATTACAAAAATTGACTACACACCTGAACTTTAGACCCAACGAATGATTCGGTGCACCGACTATGAGATTGGGAGTCATACCAAGAGTGATTGCCCTAGGAGGAGAGTGCAAACATTGATTGTCTTTGTGAGGTTTGCAAAGAAGTGCACGAGATGTGCAATTGTCCCTTGTTGCGAATGCACAAGGTAGAAAAAAGTCATGTGTTGGGGTAAAGCATATGAAACTAACAAACATGACATGGTGAATTGATGGGTTGTAAGTAAAATGCATGAAGGAAGAGAGTATGGCTTGCGGCAGGTTGCTTTTATGCTTGTGAAAACGAAAGGATACAATCGGGGACAATTAAGGTATAGGTGAAGAGGAGGAAGTGGAGGTCTAACCCTAGGAATGTGTTACAAGTATGAAGTGAATGACCACTATCAACGACAATGTACAAAGTTTCCTACTTGTGCGCATAGTAATGAGGGACACAAAATGGAAGATTGTCCCCGATCATTGTTTGAAGAAAGTGATCAATTGTAGAAAGGTGTTGGATGGTTAGAATTGTGTAGGAAAATGAAAGGGCATCAAAAACAAATATGCGGAAGGAAGGTGTAAGCCCAAATATGAACATTGCGAACAAGGAGTGGAGTAGAAACAAGTGTAAGGAGAATGCCTCAACCACAAAATGGAAAGCTGCAATATGGAGAAGAAAGGTGTGGAAAACTACCCAAATGCATGGGTGCAAAAGAAGATTCTTGTAGAGATGATTTAGAATCTCCAAGGTTAGGTGTAAAATGCACGTGAAATAGAGGCAAAGATTAAAGAGAGTCAAAGGAAGGGTCACAAACCTAAGGAATTGGAGGAACTCTTTGAAATATTTTCTATGTAAAAAATAGAAAGAATTAGACCTTTCTTTAAAAGAATTGGCTTCAACAACAAATGCGGGACATGCAAAAATCATACAAGAACAATAAAGGGACATGCGATTTGCAAAAACTACATTGTATGATCAAGAGTTGATCATTGATGTTAAGATCAATGATTGGGAGATGAACATCTTGATTGATATAGGTGTAAAGATCATCATATTGAGGAAGGATGCATAGAGACAAATGGGGAGCCCAACATTCTAACTTCTAGCCAATATGTTGTCTATGGATAACAAGATGCATTCAAGAACATTGGAGTCTTGTGTGGCCTAAAGATGTAGATACGAAAACAAAGTTTGCATGATTTCGAGGTCATCGAGTTAGTTGAGGGTAACAACTATTCAACTTTGTTGTGAAGGCCTTGGTCTTTATGAAAGCTAGGCGGATATGTGCTTTATGCGATTACATGAGTTTCGAGAATGTGGATCAAAGGGTGTCATGCCCTCGATAATGAACATGGTCATGCATACAAATGAGGATAAATATGATGCTCACAATGTCACTACATAGACAAAAGGAAATGTGAATCTACGGTATGGTGGAGTCATGAGCTTGGAAAATAGAGGGTCAATGCCGGAAACCTCCAACCATGCTTGCTAAAGACGGGTTCGGAATGCTTACAAGGCTACTGAAGGCAAAAGTGTTCAAAGGTAGAGCTTAATCACCTAACCTCAACAAAGAAGTGGGATGATCCAACACAATGCACAAAAGGAATCAAAGGAACTATTTGAAATATTGTCTATGTAAAAAATAAAAAGAATCAAACCTTCACGAAATAATTGGCTTCAACAAAATATGCGGGATATGCATGAATTTGCACAAAAACAACAAAGGGATATGCGCTTTGCAAAGACTACATTGTATGATCAAGAGGTGATTGTTGATGTTAAGATCAATGATTGGGAGATGAACACCGTCTTGATTGATACAGTGTCAAGAGATCACCATATTGACAAAGGATTCATGGAGGCAAATGGGAAGCCCAATATTACAACCTTCACCAATATGTTATTTATGGCTAAGAACATGCATTCAAGAACTATTGGTGTCTTGTGTGACACAAAGATGTAAATAACAAGAGAAAGGTTTGCATGATTTTGAGATCATTGAGTAAGTTGAGGCTAACAACTATTTAACTCGGAATTTTTCCCTAGTTGAGTATTTGCCTGAAAAACTTGCCAAATCATGCACAACCGAGTTTTTGGCAAATATTCGTGGGTCTTTGGTGAATATTCACGAATATTCCTGAGTTTTGGCAAATATTCATGAGTTTTGGAGACTTTTTTAATAAATATTTTGCTTAAAATTTATGTTTTCTAAAGAAATTTGCGTATTTTTAAGTTGCTTGAGTATTCCTCGAGTCTTGTCGAGTTTTTGCCAAGTCAATTTTTTTTGGGTTTGCCAAGTATTTGCCGAATACGAGTATGTGAACTATGGTTTATGGAACTCCGTATCAAAGAGTCTAGGTGATTTAAGGTAAAAGTTTGTGTTTTTTTAGTTTTAAGTTTTGTTTTTAGGTGACTTCAAACATGGAAGTATCCATTGGCCACCATTCATAGGTAGACATAGAGCTAGAGGATACTTTACATGATCAAGCTAAAGCAAGAGTGGCACTACTACTTGTGATCAATGCGATTTGACCAAACTCGAGTTTATGCTCTTTCCAAATTATGGGGGTTTCCCCAACACATCCTAATGCTTCATTGCCCTTGTACTTTTTCTGGCTGTATGCAATGAGAGGTAAGTGTTTTCCTTTTGTGTGTTTATGTTATGTTTTCGAACTATTAGGTTTTATATTGTGTTTTTTATTTTTTTGTCACCGTTTTAGTGTTGAGAAAAAAGCAAAAACTGCCAGTTTTTACCCGGAGATGTCTGGGTATGCCCGGATTTGTCCATAGATGAATCTGAAGTTATCTAAACGCATGGACGTATCCACAGAAGAATCATATACGATTCGTGTCTGTAGGGGGAGCGTATCGACATCCTAGATGTGCACAAATAATATGACACTGAAATTAATAAGATAAATCTTTATTATGGATCTCTCTTGATGTAAAACCTGTCTTTTTGGTTTTTTTGGTCTAATAAAATACATCAATGCTACAATCAAGTTGGCCAAATCTCATGATCACAACTTTGGCCCACTATGTATACTTATGTTACCTGAATATCGTCCCTTGTCTTTGTTCCAATTCCCTTATTCATGATATTTTCCCATTCAAATATTGTTTGTAGGAATTTTGGGTTATTTCTAGGTACTCCTTTTTCGTGTTTTCCTGTTCCTCCAAAAGGATACTTGGTGGAACACTTGCACGCACACACACGTATGTGGGTGCATTTGTGTCTGTCATCATATATTGGATATTTATAATATTCTATTTCTCGATTTCTTATATATTCAAAAGGTCCATATCTAAGTTAGTGATATGTTTTGGATACGGGAGCAGTACGGAGTATCCGATACGTAGAAATGGTAAATTTTTTTGACCCCGGATACGGCGTAGGATACTGACAAGACAAAAACTATATAAAAATTAAAAATATATAAATTTCAGCCTTTTAAATAGGAATTTAATTATTAACCACATATTATGCATATGAAAGACAAATTATAAGCTAAATAAGTGAATAACCACAACAAACAAGCTAGGATATCGATAAAACTTAGAAACTTAAAAGCTTAAAAGTTAAATTAAAATACTTAAATCAAACACAATGTGAATGTCATGAATGTCATGATATATTAAATTCAATCATAGATCAATATTCAAAGTTCAAACTATCTTTCATTGTCAATATTCGTCATAGTCCTCTTCATCAAGAGGATTAAGATCATCTACATCATCATCATTACGTGGCTCATTAGAACCACATGGGTTTTAACCACTCGCACTAGGGCCAGTGCTAGTTGCACACCCTTGTGCATGTAGGTCTCGTGGTGCCACATAACTCTCATCATCATATGCTCCATGGTGGGAAATGGAAGCATCCAAGTCAACTATCTCTGGATCAATGTCCCAATGTCTTGTTGACCCTTCTTTGTACTCCACTGCTTGTGGGATAAAAGGCGCAAGTTGGAATGTATGTATACCAAATCTTCAGCCCTTTTAGCCCCCAACCTGTTGCACTTCTGTGCGTTTATGAAACTATATGTACTCCAGTTGCGCTCAGAGGAAGATGAACTTGCAACCTATTAAGGCAACCCAAACTTCAAAGTCAATGCAAAGTTCAACTTCAAACTTAAACACTCAAACTTAAATTTTAAAAAACTAAAAGTTATAACAAAAAAAGAAAAGAGAATAAAAAATTAAAAACTTACTTGTGCCAAGACCTTGATTGCAAGAGGCTGCAAGTAAACCGATGCATGACCATGGAGGTACCACCACATATGAGCATCCATCTTGTATTTGCTCCGAAGAGTGAGAAGGCTATGACTGTTTCTGCTTATGAAATTGCCAAACTCTACCATAACCTCGGTCTTGGGCCTCGGGATCGTGGAAGAGCCTAGCTAATGCTTTGCCATATATCTCTCACCGACTTTCGCATCCTGTATGGTGCTACTCTCCTTGCAAGGAAAAGATCTCTGTGCTATAAAATCTAGGAGTCAATGTAAAAGCCAAGTAGATGTAATGGGGTGGTCATTTTGTTCCACCGCTCAATGAGGATTGGCTTCACTTGTTTGAAAAATATTTCCTTGGGATCTTGTTCTTTGCATTTATGATCGCTTTTATCTTTTCAATCATTGAGTCGATGCGGTCATATATCTCTCCTAGACATGGCTGATCTGTGTCAAATTGAAAACTAAAAGAATACTAAAAACTTATATTTAAATTTTAAATTAAAAAAAAGAAGAAAGCTTTTCCTTACCTTAAGTAGCTCCAATCGCGAGAATGATCTAAAAATGCCCCGTGACATGTGGTGGTTGGTGCCAAACATTTGGATCTCTTCAGCTTCTGCATACACTTGTTGGATCCACTCTATGCTGCTTGCTATCTTCTTTAGCAATAAATTCAATGAATGCACGACACATGGTGTCCAAAAAATATGCCCATACCGTGCCTCAACTAGCATCCCCGCAACTTTGCAATTTTTGGCGTTGTTCGTTATGACTTGGACAACATTTTGAGGCCCCACTGCCTCAATAGACTCAAAGAGGATGTTGGCTATGAATTGGGCATCCTTCACTTGCCCCTCACAATCAACCGCTTTAAAAACCTTGCCCCCTTAGGGCATACTGCAATCACATTGATTAAAGGGCGGTTTCTTGCATCTTTCCATCCATCAGAAACGATGGACACACTTGTTTTGGCACATGAGTCCCTAATTGGTTGCAAGGAGATTTCCACATGTTTTTTTGTTTATCCAAAAGGGTGGTGCAAATCTTCTCACATCCTGGTGATTTATACCCTTTTGATGCCTCATTGATGGCTTTCACCATCTCACCATCTCCAATAAGGTGATCTCACAACAATAAAAGAAAGCCCATTAGCATACATGCACCTTGTAATGTGTTCATCTGCAATTTCCTTGCTCTCATTCTGAAAGGCCTTTTCCAATGGCCCTCTTGTCTTACTTTTCTTTCGTGCAAGGGAAACATCCTCATCCGTGGAGGTAGGAGCCACAAGTGGATGTCCAAGGATGATTTATTTTAGACATTAATCATGATTGAGGTCCATGGTTGTTAGATGCACAACAAAGTATTTGAGAAAATGGTATATATGTGCCTATTGTATACATGCTTCTTTCTGCTGCGATGCATAAATGCAAGCATGTCCATAAGCTATAGTGTACCCAAAATTTTGAAGTTGTGTATCAGTGCTTACATTTGTTCTTGGGTAACCATGGCTTCTATTTAGAAACTTTTGGTGCTTGGCAGTACAGCCAGCTTAGTTTCAACCAGATCATGAATTAGAAAAATCTTGACACTGGTTACAGCCAAAACGTCCACATGCATGACATTTAGGTTTCTTGCAATGCCTTTATCTGTGAAAGAAGCATAGTTTCAACATATCAAATCTTGATGGTTATTTATCTCATTGCAGAGTGGCATTTTGATGGCGTGAACAGACATGGTGCTTATATAGCAATGAATATAGAAGATATGGTTAGAGATATATCTGATGAATATTTACACAGTGAGGTTCAATTTAATTTTTGTGATGAAATTCAGTAAGTTCACGGAGAGGCTGATGTCTTTGTAACAACTTCTGACATGGAGATATATTATATATATATATATATATATATATATATATATATATATATATATATATTATTTTACTAGAAATGCCTCTCACACAAGAACTTACTATAATTCTCATATCTTTCATATATTTCATGTTTTAAACTGCTTAAAATTCTAAATGAGTTTGAGTCAATGTCTTAAGGTCTTTTCTATGATACTGGGAGCTGCCCTGGAGGTCCCCATACTGCATCGGTATTCTGGTACTGGTGCTGGTCCGGTACGTCTCCGGTTCTTCTTTTATCCTAGTCACCCAATTGTCATAATATCAGTGTTATTTAAAAAAGTGCCCATCCTACTAGGAAAAAAACAAACAAAGATTAAAAAAATTAAAATTAAAAACACAACATAAATAAAAACTGACAATTAACTAAACTGTTGCTGGTCCTATAGCATCTGGTTCTAATAAACCAATTGCTTATTTGGATGCTCTCAATGGAGAGTAATATGACTCTTTTCCTATTTTGAACAAATAATATAATCTATGTGATATATAATATGTCACAACTCATTTAATATTTTGAATTATCAATTATCAGTACTGTTTTGTTATTTTTCTTTAGCTTATGCATGTAACATTTATATTATGGTTAATTTAATCTTTATTTTTTTATATTTTTAATCATCTCTTGTATGGACATACCCAGGACTAACAAAAGAAAATACAAATCCCAGAACCCTGTATCTGAATCTGTAACAGTAAATTAGGATCTGTGGTATCAGTCTTTTTGCGACTCAAAATATGCTGATTTCATTATTTAAGATTTATTCAAATGGATGTCATGTAAACATGCTTAGCTCTAGATATCATATATGATTATTTGAATCATCCTAATGGGACTTTTTGGTTCAGGGATGGACAGTGCCCAGAATATAGTGGTGAGGAGCAAGCCATATGTGCTGTTGGGCTAGCGAAAGTAAAACCTAACATTTTTGTTGAAGCCATACAATATCTTTTGGTGTTAGCTACTCCTGTTGAGGTAAGCTGAATGTTATGGTTCGTTGCTTTATCATACTAATATTTAAGTTCCTTGACATTTGCATTCTTTTGCTTGTCATGGTGTGGGGAATGTCTTAGTAAATTGAAAACTTGACAAGGAACAACTAATCCTCTGATTCTTCAATTCTGAAACGTGTTTACATTTATCATCTTGTCAAACTGCTTCTGCCGTACCATGCGTGAGCAACAGTCAAATGATACTTTACTGTTGAGTGATCACTTAAGCTTTTGAACATCATGACCAACTTAAGGTTTTGTTCTTGAACAGTTGATTCTCCTGGGGGTATGCTGCACTAGTAGTGTTGATGGTACAGATCCGTATGATGAAATTTCTTTGCAACCATTGCCTGAGTATACAATACCATCAGATGGAGTTACTATGACTAGTGTAGCATGCACAGACAAGGGCCAGATCTTTCTCGCTGGGCGAGATAGCCACATATATGAACTGCAGTACTCTACAGGTTCAGGCTGGCAGAAATGTTGTCGCAAAGTCTGTCTTACGGGGGGACTGGGCAACCTGTTTTCAAGGTGCTGATAAATAGCATATCACAATAATTTTGCTTATTGTTCTATTTGTCAATCGAAGGTATTGTTATGTTGTATGTTTGACTTTAAACCAAGAAGGTATTTTATTTCTTCTGAACCAGGTGGGTGTTACCTAACGTTCTGAAGTTTGGAGCTGTGGATCCAATCGTGGAGTTGGTAATTGATAATGAAAGGCATATTTTGTATGCCCGAACACAGGAATCTAAGATTCAGGTATTCGATCTTGGGAAAGAGGGAGATGGCCCTCCTAAGAAAGTTGCAGAAGAAAAAAACTTGAGTGATTATAGGGATGGTCGCTATGGAGGTGGTCGGTCAGGAGGAAGTAGGGCAGCATCGAGGTTGTCTAAGACATCTATTGTTTCACTTGCAACTGTGTCTATGGTGGAGTCAAAATGGATTCATCTTGTTGCTGTTGCTTCAGATGGTCGACGGATGTACCTCAGTACAGCTTCAAGTATTGGAACTAGTGGTCCTATTGGAGGATTGACTGGATTAAGTGGCGGGTATAAAAGGCCATCAGTTTTAAAAGTGGTAACTACACGCCCTTCGCCTTCAATTGGTCTAGGAAGTGGTATTACATTTGGAAGCCTTTCAGTCGGTGGCGTTCTCAAGCTGAAAGCTTGGTGATGAAAGTAGAAACAGCTTACTATTCTGGTAGTGTTCTTTTGCTTTCCGACTCTTCACTTCCAACTACCTCTAGGCTGATAATTGTTAATCGGGACTTGACCTCATTGTCAACTACGTCTGGTAACTTTGCTTTAGGTGGAGTGGCAACCACAGGTAGAGGCTCTCGTGCATTAAGAGAAACAGTATCTGAGTTGGCTGTTGAGGGTAGAACTCTTTCTTTGGCTGATGTCTTGCCCTCCAGACAGCGCAGCTGCTGTGCGAGCTTCATTGTTGGAATCCTGTGACTCTGGAAATGTTGAAGAGTCAAGTGAAATGACCAGAGCAAAGAAATTATGGGCACGAGGGGATTTAGCTACGCAACATATTCTTCCAAGGAGGAGAGCGGTGGTGTTTAGTACAATGGGGCTGATGGAAATTGTATTTAACAGGCCTGTAGATATATTGCAAAGGTTGTTGGATTCCAATGCACCAAGATCTTTACTAGAGGACTTCTTTCAGCGGTTTGGATCAGGAGAAGCTGCAGCAATGTGTCTTCTTTTGGGTGCGCGACTTACATCTAGTCAAGAGAACATAGTGTCACATGTTGTTGCTGAAAAGGCTGCAGAGGCATTTGAGGATCCAAGACTTGTAGGTATGCCCCGAATGCAGGGTGCAAGCACATTGATGAATAGTATCACCCTGGAGCTGGATTTAATATGGGGCAAGTTGTGCAAGATGCTGAACCAATTTTCTCTGGTGCTCACGAGGGTCTATGTTTGTGTGCATCAAGGCTGCTCTGGCCTGTGTGGGACTTCCAGTTATGGTTGTTAAGGGTGAATCTGGAAGTGATATGGATATAGATAACACAATTACTGTCTGCAGACTTCCTATGGATGCCATGCAGATTCTTGAAAATAAAATACGGTCGTTGGAACAATTTTTGAGGTCAAGAAGAAATCAGAGAAGAGGACTGTATGGTCGTGTTGTTGGTATAGGAGACATGGCTGGTTCGATTCTATACAATGCAAATGGGAGCTTTGGGACAGCAGACCAAAACAGAGGAAGACAATTTTTAAACGTTCCAGCCCGAGGCGGATCAAGGGAGTATTCCAGCACCATCCAACAAGAGACAGAGGGTTCCCTACAACCCAGCAGAGCTGGCAGCCTTTGAGGTGCTTAAATTATTTTTATTAGGATCCCAGTGCTGCTTTAGTCATTAATTTGTATTGACTTGTCATACCTGTTTCACATTGCAGTTAACAATTTGAGTGCCTGATAAACTGATTTTATTTTCTGATGCTTTATTTTAGTATGCTGAGAGTAAAAATTATCTTTTCATAAATATTAGTTTTTAAACCTCAATTGGACTTTATTGCTAGGTTAGAAGCATGGAGTGCATAAGGCGATTGCTAAGAAGATCGGGTGAAGCACTTCTTCTTCTTCAAATTCTGTCTCAACACCATGTGGCTAGGCTAACACAAAGCTTGGACAGTAGCATGCTACGAAAATTAGCTCACTTGACATTTCATCAGCTTGTCTGTTCAGATGAGGGTGACCAGATTGCTACAAGACTAGTTGCTGCATTGATGCAGGTATGCTCTTTCAATGTTGCTCTTAGATTTGGAATTGTTGTTTCCTCAATTTGTATCAGATTTATTTCACTATTTACATTAAGGGTAATTGCTTCTTTTATCCAGATATTTTAGATGCTTCCTGCTGCTCATTTTCTTGGAAAGAATTTATTGGTCTGTTTGTTTTGAGCTTAAGGTTTAGGAGGGAGTCAAAGTATATTTGTTGTTCATTGTTTAAACAGTCTTTCTATGTGTTTTTGTTGTTGGATCACTGATTGTGAGTTTGCTGGTTGTTTGCGATGGTGTCACTATCCAGTTTTGTTCATCTTGATATTGAATTTCCCTGCTACATGCATGACTGTATATTATAGGGACTCACATTGGTTATTTATTTCCAGTACCATATAGGGCCAGATGGTAGAGGCACTGTGGATGACATCAGTGTCAAACTGAGGGATGGATGTCCAAGCTATTATAATGAATCAGATTATAAATTTTTTCAAGCTGTTGAGTGCCTGCACAGAGCTAATACTATGGTGGATTCTGAGGAGAAACAGAAATTGGCTAGACAAGCTCTGGATCTCTTGGTTAAAGTTCCCGAAGCTGCTGACTTGCTAGCTTTATGTGAGCGATTTGAAGATTTGAGGTTAGTTTTTATCTGCAGGGTTTTTTCTTCAAACTGAAATATTTGCACTACATATTCTTGTTAAATCATCTTTTTCTAAGGATGTTCAAAAAGGTAGAATTTTTTGAATGAAAACTGGATGCTTATTATGATGAGTTGTCATGGAACCATGGGAAAGGAAAGAAAGGCCCTTTTAAAGCCCACAATGCTAAATGCCTTGCTTTAGGTCTGCAAGATAACTTATAGTGTATTGGACCAACTCATATTCCCAGTATGTGGGAGGCACCTGATTGTGCTTCAAATACAAGGCATACATACTTTACCCCTGCAAGACTTGAACTTGTGACTAACCTTTCGAGAGCAAAAGTTTTTTTCCATTAGGCCAACTCAGGCGTACTGCATTAAAGTATGTATAATGAATTAAAGTATAGAGAGTTGGTATTGCATTAAAGCATGTGTAATGATTTGTCCTTGTTTGCAGAAATTTGTCTAGAGTTCTTAATCTTTTGTGCATTTGAAATAATTGTTTATTCTTCATATTTAAATGATTAAGATCATTGTTAAGGTGAGAATTTTTGTGCATAATTTCCTGATTGGAAAACTCTTTCAGTCAGTGCGGCCCCTTTCCAGCTTATCTCATGTGTATTTGGGTGCCATGTCGGTTGTGATGACCCTCCCCTCGCGCTCCCAACCCTCCCCGAAGTAGAAACTCGATTTTTAACGTTGCACAAAATGCAGAAATGAATGTGGTTTCCCCTCAGAAATGCAAGGCTCCAAACTCCTCGAAAAGAGGAAATGGAACAAGAATTGATTACTTAAGAAAATATAAAAAAGTTTAAATTTTTACACCAAAATAAACAAATAAAATGACAAGTGCATGAAGAACACTTTTATATTGCAGAGCATACCTTTTTAGTTTTGTGAAACCACTATTTAAATATGAAAAAGTAGTTTATCATACTGCTTTGGTATTTTTGAGATAGATGTTTCAAACAAACATTCCGTACTTACGGTGGCGAAATTGCTTCCTTAATATTCTTTAGTTTAATTTGCCATGGGCCACTCAAAATTTTCCAAACCTGGCAGAAGTAGGTTTTGCACTTCACAAAACTTTTACTTAGTTTTGTTTTTGACATCAATGACACTAGCATAAGACAACATTTTGAGATGGCATCATTTGTCCAAATGGGTTTGTGGCTTAGATTTGTTTGGCATTCATGAGAATTATATATATCCTATTACTACCAATGCCTAATCACTTTAAATAACTATATTTCAACGAGACTTTGTATCTGTGCTGCATTTGAGAAGCTTTGCAATATAGAAGTATATCCCATTACTACCGATATCTACCGCTGAATCACTCTAAAATACTATATTTCAACAAGACTGTGTATCTGTGAGGCATATAAGAAGCTTTGCAATTTATAGGACATGCCAAACATTGTTGGATGATGGCTGTAACATATATGCATGTCTAATGATGGTCATGAATGTTATACATGTTTTTTCAGTTTAATGTTATTTTTAAATCCAATCTCTACCAATTGTAGTTGTGTGGGCCTTTTTGTAGGACCAACAAACATGTTATTTGTTGTTATTTTATGTTTGTTATCAATAAAAGTATTTTATCAATTAAACATTGTATTGGATTTAACTTTTGGGCTGAAACAACATGAAGCTTGTTGGAAAAGTTTCTCTTGGAGTTACCTAAATAGGAAATGCTAACAAAAAAGTTTCCAGGTTTTCCAAGTGTGTTTATTTTTTCAAAATGCTTTTAAGGCCAAAAACAACCCCATTTTTGTCCTGCACTAATTTTGCATCCATGCCATAAGAATGCCTCCTATAAAGATTTCATAATTTGTTCTTTTCTTTTCTTTTTAAGTTTTGAAAATAAATTCATCCTCGTAAAGTATTAACTAAAAATGATCAAGCGTAAAAGAACATTATTCAACAAAGAACAAGGCCTATGAGTGTAACAGATATTTGTTTGAATATGTCCGATGTAGGAAGGCTTGGGCCAGAAGAACCAACAACATCATTAAGAACCAACAACATCATTATCTATCACCACAAAACCATCAAATAAATGATCTGATATTGCTCATAGGATTCAGGAATCCGGGTTGGACTATCTAATAAGAAAGTGGATGCTCCCTCTAGAAAATCTCTTAATATTAATGATGTGTGACCTCCTCCCTGACCCAGTCTGCGAACAAGGGGAAGTCCCTTGATGCTGAAATGAAATAAATCCATTCCACCTAGAAAGGGGTGGAGAGGAATGGGACACTTTGGTAGTAAAACACTAAGAGGAATGATTTTTATGGTTGTTTGTCCCCATCGGTGTGTGACTTGGCTGTATCCAACACGAGCATATAGCCTCCAATTCTTGTGGGTTGGAAGAAGTAATCCACTTGAAATCTCCGTGGGTCTTATGTAAGAATCTACATCTAAGAATGACAACTTCTCAAATAAAAAGCCAAGCACCTTTTATGAGGGCATCGGACAAAATTGGATAAAGGACAACTCAAGATTATACAAATAGGGTATTACCCTTGAATATCATAATAGATAGGAAACCTGAAAATAAAGTGTTGCTCATTCTCCCTTTGGGGGAAAGATATCTTGTTCTCTTGCAAAATATGGCGGTTGTTCTCAACTCATAATTGGTGGGAAAACACCCTCATCTGTTGAAAGGGACTCTTCAAACCATCTGAACGGTGAAGTTGGAAATGGGTTGAATGTTGATGACATCTACAATTTTAAAGAAATACTCGACATAGAAATTCGACTTGGGAGAAGATGTCCAAGTGACTTTAATGTACTGTCAATATATAACCTCCTATGTGACCAGAAGACGAGGAGGGACATATAAGGGGTATTTGAATGGAGGAAGCTGATCAATAAAGATGGTGTTTGATCAATAAAGATGGCATGCAATCACAGTGGACCTGTGAAAACTGACTATATGCAGGCAGTCTTCAATCCTTCGACCATTTATGTTGTGGATTTCATAAGAACTGTTATTGAGAAGAAAATTTAAACGTGGAACAATATCCAGGCAATCTTTATTCCTTTGTCCATGTATGCTATGGAGTTCATAAGAAGTGTTCTTTGAGAGGAAAATTTAAACATGGAAGAGAAGGACTGGAACCGAGATGAACTTAGATCTCTGTTCAAGACGAAGACAACAGAAAGAAATTATGATGCAGCAATGCAGATTTTTATTCTTCTCTTTGTGTGGAATTGCAGAAAGCAGACCTGAAAAGCCATCTTCAATTTGCCTGTAAGTGAATTTTGCCATAACTGTAACGTTTAGGATTTGAAATGGAACTCAGTTTTGGTGAAATGTAATACCCTCCTTGCTTCTGGTTCAGGGTTCCTTCTAGTAGGGGCAATCTTGTTGATCCCTTCCACCTTTATACCACGCCTGATATTTGTATTGCAAACCTCATGCAGCACCAAATCTTTTCGTTGCAAAATTTCTCGTCTCTCACCATGAATAAACAACACTACTCCCTTCACTTTTAATGGGGTGCAGCCCACAATATAGCTCCAGGGATATTTTTCAAAAAAATTGGCTCCCAACTGTCATAAGGGGAAGGATTCCACATGGAAATGCAACGTTTCAAACTTCTGTAACTGTTCTCTAGCCTTCACGGCCTTGTAATATTATTTAAATATATCTGCATGAGTAACAATGATCAGATAATATAAGGTAGACAATCATACAACGTTAATAACGCTTCTTGTTCTAATATCTTCTATGTGGTTCATTTCTTGAACTTCATTTATCATTTCTAATTGACTATATACTATATCTTTCCACACGTATATAACACATTTAAATTCTCTTTAGAATGTTGTCCCTCAAACACCACCTGAGATCCGGATTATTGGTATTAGATCAGTTCATCTTGTTCACATACGTCCACTCAACAGAGGTTAGGGTAATAGAAGAGAGCTTCTAGAGAAAACTATATGAAATTCTTTTGATCGACATTTTGGATCAGACTTTGTGATCCAACATGAAGATGAGAAATATTAATGTTGTATCTGAAGCATGGCATCAAACCATGAGAGTCCTCAAATTATTTAATGTATTGTTTGAAGAAAAGCTCGAAGCACCAAACGCTCTGAGGGTCCCGTATCCATGGGGAAACGCTTTCCGAAACGTGAAACACATACGAACGCGTGCCGAAACGCTTCCAGAAACGTTTCCGCTGATTTTTCTAAGTTTTAAGCATCAAAACTTTAAAAAAAATAAAAAATAACAACATTTAATACACCTCACCCTAATCTACCTACCTAGACTTGCTAAAGACACATCCTAAAAGCTATATAATGATGGCTTGGGTCCATTCTAAATCACACTCTCATTTTCTCTCTTGCTAAATTCAGTTTTTCACTAAACTAATATTTAGCATTGTTAAGTGCAAAGAGACATCAAGGAGCAGCTTGAAGGAAGAGACAAAATATTTTGAGTGCTTTATCAATTATCTCTTATGGTCTACAAATTTACAATTATAAAATGAGTATTATGCATATATATATATATATATATATATATATATTTTAATAATATATTGTACGGACGCTTCCGGTAACGCGTTTCGTATCCAAGGTTTTTTGAAAATTGCCACTTCCTCGTTTCGTATTCGTTTCCATTTCTGTTTCTGTGCAACATAGAAGAAAAGTTTTTATGGCAAGAGATAGTGATGCACATGATGAATTTCAAGAAATGATCAACGATGCAATTGCAATGATGCTTTGGTAGAAAATTTGTTCCTGCTCAACTAGTTTGTTGAAATCCTCAAACAATGGTTCCATCGGCTCAATCTTTGAGTAAAGCTTTGGAGGTTGAATCTCCTACAAGTTTCAAGTGAATACATGCATTTTTATGTTGAGGGTAAACTCAATGCAAATAGATAATTGGTTAGAGCATTTAGTCTTTTTCTATGAATGAGTTCTCTAATGAAGAAAAGAGTGAGGTCGTACTTCAAATTTTTTTCACCCATAAAGTGGTAACAAGGCTGTACTTTGTGGGAGATAGAGCAAACAAAAGAAGATTCTTGATCACCACAGGAGAAGCTTATTGGAATTGCCAACAATGAATAGCATTTTATAGATGTCTATGATGATTGCTTCATTCAATGGCAAAAATTGTGCCAAGGACATAACCTTAGTCACCGCATTCAGCAGATTTATTGAATAGAATCACAAATCTCTGAAGTTCAACTGTGCAAATGAAATATGTTTGAATTCACGAATTAAATTGTACAGATTCAATGATTGGCCACCATTTGTTATTGGTTCAAATTCATTAAGGGTTTTGAATAAAACTCGTCACTACAAAAAGATTGACCATCATGCCCTAAACCTGCGACTCTTCACTTTGTGCCCTCACCGTGTGCCATATGACTATTTCTGTCATTGCTGCAGGTTCGAGGTTGAACGAGATGGGTCTGCAAAGCTGCATTAATTTTAACCATTCGCTTCTTTTTTATATTTTATTATATGTATTCTCGACTACTTTTTAAAATACTATCATTTTCAATATACCGTTATTAATACGACAATATCAAATGACACACTTAACGTTATTTCTTTATTAAAACTAAAAGTTTAACATTGCCGATTATTTATTCTTATAACTTTGATAAAACATTTTTTGATTTATTTAAACTTATATATTTTAATATATTATAATATATTAATATGTTATAATTAAAATAGTAAATTAATTTTATTTTATTATGCTAATAGTTTTTATTTTACATATATAAGTGTTTTTTAAATACAATTTTATGATTTACTATTTTAGATTATAGAATATAATATATTTTTTTTCTTGTATAAATTTTATTTTATTATTTAATTTTAATATTTTCAGTTTATGATATTATTTTTTAGACATGTTTTCCTATATGAAATATTTTTTTAATAAATGCGAGTTAATTTTTTTGTTTTCAAATATTTAATTTAAAAAATAAGTATATATTTTAGTCGAATTTAATCACGAATTTTATTGTTGATGTTTTAGCAATGATTTTTTCACGATTTTTGTCCTCAGCGAATTCGAATGCGGTAACTTCGGGCATAACTAGAAGACGTGTTCCCACACTTGCTTCCTAGACTTAATGCAATCGAGACTATTGTTTATGGAATGGGGCAAGTGATCCGAGTGATCCAAGTAGCATAATTGCTTTGGAGTTGGATCCACACCTTCCCAAAATCCCTTCACATCTGTTTGGGACTTTCAAGATGTTCACAAGCCTTGTGTGCACTTATTCTAAATTGTGTTATGAAGATTTTCTTTATTGCGAAACAAATCCTTTGTTGTGAAGCTCATCCCTTCATTGTGAAGCAAATCCTTTGTTGTGAAGCTCAACCCTATGCTATGAAGCTTCTCCATATTGCGAACCTTGTGCAACATCGAATCTCTTTGTTGTGAAGATTCCTGTTTCACACCACTAACAAACAATGCTAGTGACTTCTTAAAGGAGTGGAGCTCCCAATAAAACTCAAGAGGTTGTCCTCATGGGGTGGGGGACAATGCCTCCATGAGTTGCATGGCAATGCTCCACAAGTCAGATCTTGACTGTCAAGTTTTGATGCCTTTCAATTCAATCGCCGAAAGGTGAAGAATCACACAAGAAATTGTAACTCTTCTAACTTCTGTAATTGTTCTTTAGCCTTCCTGACTTTGTAATATTATGTAAACATATTTGCATTAGTAAGCACTATATAGTACAAGGTAGACAGCCATACATTTTCCTCGAGAGTGCGCCATGTACATAACACAATTTTAATAAGAATTATGTTTCAGTTGTAATATCTTCTCATTATGTTATTTTTTAACATTATTTGTCATTGCCAATTTACTATTTAATTTTGCTTCAGCACACACATATAACCCATATAGATTCTTGTTTAGAATGTTGTTCTTGATTACTTCCCGGGATTCAGATTTTTTTAACATTGTTTGTCTTTGCCAATTTACTATTTAATATTGCTTCAGCACACACATATAACCCCTATAGATTCTTGTTTACAATGTTGTTCTTGATTACTTCTTGGGATTTGGATAATGAGCTATACCAGTTGATTATCTTGCATCATATTATCTTTTCCACACTTCCGTAGCTAATGCTGAATATCCTTATCGCTTGTGAAGTAATCCTCAATCTTCTCAAAATATGATTAACCAAGCTTGATTAACTCCACATTTGATGATGTCGACATGCATTCCTACAATGGCAGCCGGGTCAGAATGACATTAGTTCACTTTTATTCTCGACATTAAATTTGACGTCCATTTGACCATCACATGGCAATTCATTCTTAAATTTGACATCCGTTTATTTATGCCCACTATTTTCATGACCCAAAACATCAACTAAATAAACCCGTGAGAATAACGGAACATTTTTTTTTTAATAATCTAATTAAATGTGAATTTACTATTGTCAATCCCACATAATTACTTAAATGCACTGAACCATCTAAAATAAATATTTTGTGTCTCCTAATCATTTCTCTCGCGATTGTGACTCACTAGGATTATTATGTTTTCCACTACCGATAAGAAAGAAACTCATATTAAACAAAATTTTGAAACTTAGATTTCATTATTGGTTGTCCTTAATCCTCGTAACTCCAAAAGGCTATACCCTACATCGTATTATTATTTCGTAGGATAAGGGTTCCCTCAAGTATGTAACAACTTGTCGGTTAATTATTCCACAACAATGCTCAAGAAGACCATAATTTTAGTATGATTATTGACACACCTAACAATTGTTTAATTTTTTTTATTTAAAATTCTTATTATTTAATTATTTAAATATCCTCTTATTACAATGGAGTGCGACAATAATTGTAATGTTAATCTTGCCATCACATTAGTTAGGTTAATCACGAATCAATAATCGTAAGGAAAAATATTATCCTAAACGACTAAATGGGCACGAACCCTTTTTTCATACAACATTATTTTTAAGGCAATTTAAAAGACTTTATTTAATTTCATTAACTAATGTTTAGTTCAAGTTACTATCGGAAGAATACCCACCTTCCTACCCTAAAATTCCTTTTAAAAAATAAAGAAAACACAAAAAGACTAAAGTGTATATATAACAACCTTAGGTTTTAAATTCAAGCCCTTGCATTAAATTTTTATCCTCTGTTGATTTAAATTAGAACTTGGATTTAGATGGGAGGGGAAATAATCCCACAAGAAAATTAAAAACAAGAAAAAAAATGCTAAAAAGGTAATATCCTATGGTTAAGAAAGACCCTAGGATTAAACTAATTCACACCGTAGATAAAGGAAACCCTAAACTTCATTAATAGAGATCATACATATCACCTTATCTTTGGCTTTCTCTCACCCCTTTTCATTATTTGTTTTGTAGGATTCAGGCGGCTCAGGTGGAGGAAAAAAATATAGGTTAAAATTTATTTGTATTTTTTTGTTATAGATTCCATTCCCATATGAAATGTGAAAAGCCCTTACCAGGGTGACCATGGACGGTGGAGTGGGAGATATCAATAGGTTTTTTTCGTGGGTTTATTATTATTTTTTCTTTGTTGTCTGTAGGTTCCCATGGATTCACATGGAGACTTATTTATTTATGGTATTCTGCATGGACTACGGAGCTAAAAAAAAAGCAAACATTTTCATTTTCATTTTATTTTATTTTATTTATTTTCATTTTGGTCCAAGGCAGGGGTGGTCGAAGCCTCTCTTGGCCTACCTAAAATTAATCTTGTACCATGAGCAGGAATAAACCTGATTAGAATAAAGGCGGCCCTTTGAAACAAACGGCTATGCAACAAAATTTAGGGGTTTTGGCCAGGGGATTAAGGCCAAGGCACAACCCCTTCCAAAACTTTATATTTTATTTATTATTATTATTTTGTGAATTTAAACTAAAATAACATCAGATACGCTACTTGAGAAGCTATATATTTTCTAATTTTATTTATTTATTATTATTATGCAAGGAAAATGACGGGTCTGAATGGCTGTTCTTAACCCGATTGGAGGGTTTGTTTAGAATGGTTATATGTTTTGTTTTGTTTTTTTTTTTTTTAAATTTAATAAAACTCAAATTTTCTTTTTACTTTGTTGTTAACTACATGGAGAGACAAACAATAAATATTTTGAAGCTATACGATTCACCTAATATTATTTCATTTTTTTGTTAAGTAAATGGAAAACAAACAAAAAACACAATATTTTTGGAAGCTATACCATTCATTTAATATCATTTCATTTACTTCTAAATACATGCAAAACAAATAATAACATACCGAATAGCCTTTAATACAAACTCAACCCATATAATGTATTGTGAATGCAATGGTTTTCAAAGTAACTAAAATACATTCTTCCATTTTCCCATTTAAATCTAACACACAAGCTTACAAGAATGCAAAGCTACACCCTTTTCAATATTAAAAAAAAGAGATAATGATACCAAACTCCTACAACAAGAGTGAAAAAAATTTGCTTCACTTTGAAGGCCAAAAATATCAACATACAAAACCATCTTTCAAGAGATGAAACCACATAAATTAATCCTTCCATTACCTTTCAAATTACAAAGTTCTTTCAACATTTACCATGCAAGGATGATATATATCACAAGAAATCTTAAGCTTGAATTTATTACAACATATGAAACAAGTTACAAGATGCCCAAAATGCACAAGATAAGACTTTACAAGGCTCCATTTCATGATTGAAGGAGATACACAATACTATTACAACACTTGATGGTTTCAAAGCTACAAACCATATCCCAAACATGGGAAACTTACAAAGGAATAAAACAACTTGGTATAACAATATCCACATGAGATTTAGAAGTAGGACTCTCCCAAAATTGGGGAAAACAAAATGCCAAGATAACCAAGAATGCTCCAACCATCTTCAAGATTTAAGCTCCAAATCTTGTACTCCACAAAGTCTTCATACACAAGGAGAAAATCTGATTTACCACCCAACCTATAGGCATTATTACATGCCTTTCCAAAGGTTGGAAGACATGCTAGCCTCCCCCAAGCCCATGGGAGAGAGAGAACAAGATCACCACAAATGTGCACAAGAAAAGGGAGGGTAATAACAAGCACATCCCATACAAGACTAAACTCGTGCACCCAAATCCACAAAGATGACAACCAAACAAGAAGAGGAGAACACCAAATTCATCCTTAAAAGGGAAGAGTGGATGAGACATCCATTAGAACCAAAGGGTGTGATCCAACCATAGGATGCACACATGCAAGATCTCCATATTCCTCCTTATCCTCCTTAACAATTACTCCTCATCACTCCTCCCATTTGCCTAAATTCCTCCTTGGGAGGATTTTCAAACCCATTGGGTTTCCTCTCCAAGGATGGGGAAGGGGGTTCAAACCATATGAACCACCTTCCCCACCTCAAACCATATGAGGGGATAAAAGAGAAACCAACATGGCTTGCCCATCAAGCCATGAGGTTTAAGAGGGAAAATCCCTCCCTCTTCCCCACACAAAACTCCCAAATCCATCAAACCATATGATGGATGGAGAAAACAATAAAAGGAAATAACCAAGCAAACATACACCACATACCAAATCAAGACCATACTTACAACAAGATGCAACTAAAATTTAACATGCAAAATAACAAAGAAGGATCAAAGATCCTACCTCCAAAAAGCTTTCCAATCTCTAAGCTTCTCCAAATCCTTTTCCAAGCAAGAGCTCCAACTCCAAAATCACTCCAAGCACAAATGACAAGCAAAAGTTATCTTCCTCCAACATGAGGAAGTATTTGAAGAAAACAAGGTAATCTTCCTCACAAATGAGGGGGTGACATGTGTCACCCTCTCTTCCCTCCAAGCCAAGATTCTAAAAAAAAAAAGAAAGAAAAGATAAAACTTCATTTTAGCATTACTCCCCCAAATTACTAAAAAAAAGTAAAACAAACCCATGCAACTTTTCACAATACACAACCCCCAACCATTCTTACATGAATGGTGACAAGAGAGAGGCCAAATGGGAGGGAATTCCTATTTGGCCTAGAAATTAAGCCTCCCTATCTAATAGGTAGGGTCCAAGGGCTCATTTTTATGCTAAGAGAACCCCCAAACTAAAAGGTGTCTTTAAAAATGCCAAAAATAACCTAATTTCGGGTTTAACACTTTGGACACAATAGCTGAGGTTGTGGGGCCCACCCAAGGGTGATCATGTGACCCCAACCTCATAAATCAAACTTAAACTAATCAAATACACCTTTAATACAAGTGGGGACCATTAGGTCCCCCAAACTAGCTCCTACAACACTAAACAAATTTAAACAATAATAAATCTACAAAATTACAACTTTACACTTTAGGGTCACTCATGGTGCCCAAAAATGACATGCAACCAAGTAAGGCTTCACACAATTAACATGGCTAAGACTCGGCCCAGTCGGCCACTTGTGCACACTTGAGTAGCCGCCCTGAAACCCACGTTCTCCTGTGCCCTATAATCTACACACTCATTGCAAACATTAAATGCATATGTCCAATAAAATGTATAAATTAACTACTCAATAAATCAATCAAAATATAATCATGCTAACTATGCTAACACAATATCAGTAAGGAATTGTTAACGAGAAACATACACATTTCAATTCAACATTCATATTAACATCCATCCATGCTATAATATGATAACATCAAATAACCAAATAATTCATGATATCAAAATGTGCGACACAACCATGTCCATCATATATCCAATAAGATCAACAACATCGTAACATGTTAGTATTCAAAACATCTACTGAAATGAACTATCATACTAGTCAAAACTAAATTGGCACTACATGCCCAAATCATCATACATGTCCTCAAATGATCAAATATCATAACATAATATCAACAAGGTGCCATAATCCATGTCCAATCATCAAATATGAGTATAGAGTCAGCAGATAAACTGAAGCTAGAAAATGTGGGCACTACAATTTCACCATCACATAAACATTTGAACTTTTAAGTTGACGTCCATTTGACCATCATTTATATATATTTTTATATTTTTGATTAAAGAAGTCAATCAAAATATTGTAGTATATTTGCCATACGATGGAGTTTGAAACCCTTCTTTCCAAAAGCATTTTCTCAAGCCCAAGACAATCATATGGCTGGAATGATGTCAATTTTCACAAATCAACAAGAAATTGATAGAGAAGGTAATATTAATCAATAGTATGTAATAATTCTAAAATAAGAATCTTAAGGTTGATATATCTCGGTGTATTTCAGATAGATGTATTTAAGATTTCTGTACTAGTTTAAAAGCTTGCTCCTTATCTTGGTTTGTTGAACGACCCTTCTAGACCAGCCCAAATCTCCTTTGGAGTAGTCTTCTTCTTGATATGAAAATGCAGCTCAAGAACAATGTGAGTCTGTGTAATCACCTTTACTCGATATAACTTGTTGTAAGCATCTCTGTTCATTGCGGTTGACGGAATCATCTCAATCCCCTGATTGACTTGCCACAATTGTTTATCCATCAAAGCTCGCTGCATGGAGGATACCCACACCCTATAATTGGGCCTAGGCCATCACAGGTGCATTTGATATTGACTCTGTCTTGAGCTAAGACAAGCACATTTTAGGAGTCTCCAAATGATACAGCGAAGCACACCTTTGCAAAGAGCATGGAAAGACTCTTTCAATGCTTCCTAACCTGGGTTAAACTGAGTTTGTTTGACAACGTTATGCCTTGTCAAAGTTTGGAACTGCAAGTGTGTAATATCCCCCAATCGAAACAACAAAAATAAAAATTTGAATTTTGGTGGGTAAATGCTTGATTGCATGATGTCTGCTCTGATTTGTTGCTTTTCTTCCAATTGTTCGTAACTTGAAACTGAGTTTGTTTGACAAAGTTATGCCTCGTTGATGTTTGGAATTGCAAGTGTGCAATATGCCCTCCAAAACAACAAAAATAGAATTTTGGATTTCAGCGGGTAAATACCTGATTGCACTACGTGTTCTTTGATTCGTTGTTATTCTATCAATTGTGTGTAGCTTGTCCTACCCTGTTGAGGTGGCACTACCACTTGGACCTTGCTGATTATGAAAACTGTTAATTTGACTCCTAAAATAGCAAAAACATGGCCTCCAATGCCATTGAGACACTTGTCAACCATGTCATCTTGCCATGCCAGTGGTTTTGCCAAGTCACCTCTATGGTCGGGCCAGAAGACCATGTAAACACAAAGTGTCATCAAACAATGAACTAGCATGACACAACAAGCCCGTGGGTAGGTCGGGTATTCGATCACATGACCTCCCCTATGTTGCTAGGAAACGGGTATGGGTCCGAAACGTGGAAACACTGATTTTCAAAAAAACCTTGGTTACAAAACGTTACGGAAACGTCCATATATATATATATATATATATAAAACACATTGTCAAAATTTTAGTCCATGGACCATAAGAGATAATTGATAAAGCACTCAAAATATTTTGTATTCATTGAAGTTCTAAAGATTCATCATTCAACATGGTTACAATTTCAATGTTTCATATATACATGATTAGTTTAATGAAAACTGAATTTAGCAAGAGAAAAAAGAGAGTGTGATTTAGAATGGACCAAAGATGTCATTATATAGCTTTTAGGAAGTGTCTTTAGGAAGTTTGGGTGGGTAGATTAGGTTTAGGAGCAATAAATGTTAAAAATTACTGTTTTTCTTTTATGTTTATAGCTTTTAAAATTGAAACACATCTTGGATGTTTCCGGGATGTTTCGTACCAGTTTCTGTTTCGGAAATGTTTCTGATATGATTCGGTGGGGGGGGGGGGGGCATAGGTGCATTTCCTAGTGACATACGACCTTCCCCACACACAAGCCAAGCCAATGGTGAAGCGAATCATGCTATACCGCTGACACTACTAAAGGTGTCGCTGAGCTATTAGAGAAGAGTTGGTAGCACCTTGGTGTTTTGGTAGCACTCGTGTGCTACACATCCACCTTTTGATCACATGTAGGGGTCACCTCCTACATTCTCTCTTTGCTGAAACACATCCACTGCTCCCATGTTGATTATTAGGTGAGCTGGTTGAAATTTTGACGTTGCCACTCACTCCAATTGCACACTGCCAAACCAACTGGTCATCAACCTGCCTACCCAGTTACCATGACCATGAAAACTTTAGGAGGAGTTTTAAAAGTCCAAATCGAGGAATTTTTCGACAAACACAAAATGGACCCTTAATCAATTTTTGCAAGGAAAAAAACTCTTGATTAGATCTAGAAAATTGCATTTCAAACTAGGGGTTGTTGACTTGTACTTGAAACCCCAATTCACCCATATAGAAGAATACTTGCAGCAAAAGACCAAAATGTTCTTTGTTCAAATAAGCTCTCCATGCCTATGATTATGTGCAAGATTTGTAGATCTACCACCAAACAAGTGCTTTGAAGTTTGAACCACCAACCTTGCTGAATTGTGATTTCCTCTTTAGATACACAACTCCAATGGAATGCCAAATACAACTGAACAACTCATGTGTTGCCACTAGTTCCCATTCAGAAAGCACCAAGACCAAGGGGGTCTCAAACCCTAGGTTCTATTACCATGTGAGAATAAAGTGTAATATCCCATGATTAACATAAACAAAATATTAATATACATTCAAGAGATGTACATGAACCATAGAGATATTGGTGTGGATTCCTAGGAAATGCCATGACACAATATTCTTAATAAAAGAATAGTAACTCACAATATGATGTGCTTGGATTTAGGTGGGCCAAACCTCTTATTGGTTCTTCTTCTCACAATGCACAGTGTGAGTTGACCACTCAAGACCTTACAATGCCGACATACATTCGCATTGTATTCCGTACTTTAAAGACGATATAGTATTTGGTAGGTTTTTTAAATTTTTCTAATGCACCTATTTACTGTATTATAGTTCTTAGGCAGCCTATAATTATGCACCCATGTTTTGAGGTCTGCGCCGGGTCAACTGTATCTTTACCTTGCACATCCGTGCACCCATACAACATTGGATAACAACAATGTTAGAAGCAATGACAATGCTTTCAGAGAGGCTTCCTTTTGGTGCCGAAAGTGGTGCCATTCTCCTTAGAAGTGGATTTTCTTCATTTTTTATGTGGTGTACTTGAATAAATGGTAATTAATTTTATATGAAATATATAAGTATGCTGAATGGGTAACAAAAGGTCATCTAATGAGAGTTAAATTGAGATTATCGAACATCATTATTTTCAGATATGAAAATTATTTAATGAAGTTGCACCTTATTCTTGCATATTTCAAGTAATAAGTTTAAAATAAACATAGAAAGATAATCCTTGTTTCCGTGCCAAATGCCGTGGTAGCACAAACAGGGAAATGTGATTTATCTTTTGGAGTCATCTTGATCTGTTTCTTTGATTTTTTGCTCTGAACTTTGTTTTTAATAATTTGATTGCTCCAAAGTTTGAGTTATAAACTATATATGTACATCTCTTTGCCAATCAGAAGAACATATAATAGATTGTATTAATTTCTGGTTGCTTTAGATTCTATGAAGCTGTTGTGGAGCTTCCACTGCAAAAAGCACGGGCTCTAGATCCTAACGAGGATGCATTTAATGAACAAATTGATCCAAATCGTCGACAAGCTGCTATTGTCCTGCGGGAACAATGTTACGAGGTTGTGATGAATGCCCTTCGATCTTTGAAGGGTGATCCTGTTCATACAAGAACCCACACAGAGTTTGGATCCCCCGTCAGACATACTGCCAGTGGCCCCATACTTGATCAAGCTTCTCAAGAACGATATATTCGTCAAATTGTTCAACTTAGCATTCGGTGGCCTGATAGAGCATTTCATGAATATTTATACCGAACAATGATTGAACTTGGCCTTGAGAATGAACTGTTTGAACTTGCTGGTCCAGATCTTGTACCTTTCTTACAGAATGCAAGTCGGCAACAATCCAAGGTATGGGAATCTCTTTAGAATGAAAATTAAATTTTGGAATTATGATGATGTTATAAATTGTATGCAATGACAGGATGCTAGCCTAATTGTACTTGGCTTATTCTTCTCATTCTGGGATTTGTAGGTGTTGATTACTAGTTTCTGTTGCAGCAGTTTTTAATGAAATATTATTATGTATGGAGGGTTATTTGTATATTGCTCAATTTATTCCATGTGATTTTACATTGGTATCAAGCAATTTTGTATTGCTATAATCTATTTCTACATTTTAATTTCAGTCAAATCTCACACATTTTGATTTGTCATCAGCAGTCTGGTCATTTAATGTTCAAACCATCAATTGCTTCCACTTCACCAATGACTCGTACACACCCATCTGTGACTGTACAGCATTCCAAATACTTGGAACTGCTTGCTCGTTATTATGTACACAAAGGCAGCATGCGCTTGCAGCACATGTATTCTTGAGGCTGGCGGAAAGGAGGCATGTAGAAGGCGGTGAAATGTCGACCTTAGACCAAAGGTTAGCTTGTTTTTATGGTTACAGAATATACAATCATTTTGAATTTTTGATCATCAAAAGAAATTGAGAAATGAGTGCATATTGTTTATTTCAGTAGTGAGTAAATAGTGCTGTTCATGTAGTTCATATTTGCATTAGCTGGCGACTGTGACGAGTCTTTCTATAAAAGCAGGTATTTTATTTTATTTTTTCAATAACATCCGTTATTGTTCAATTAATCTATTGGATTACTAGTGCAGATTTCATTATCTCAGTAATGCTGTATTGCAAGCAAGGAGTGCAAGTGGCAGTGGCACTGCAGCAATCACTATGGCAGATCATTCTGACAGTGGATTGCTGGAGCTTCTTGAAGGAAAACTTGCTGTACTACGTTTCCAAATGAAAATCAAAGAAGAACTAGAACGAATAGCGTCAAGAAATGACACTTTGATGGGAACAGATGATACCTCACATTCGGGTGATCCATTTCCTTCAAGTGATACATTTGCTGAAGATCGTCTTGCACAGTCTGCGAGGGAAAAGGCTGCAGAGATATCTTTAGAGCTAAAGAGCATCACACAACTGTATAATGATTATGCTGTTCCTTTTGAACTTTGGGAGGTAATTTTTATTCTTTCTTTTCTGTTACTTGTTTTAGCTTTATGTCTTTGCATGTGGAATGAAGTTTTGCTCGTCTATTCTTCGTAATTGCAATGTCTATCTGTTGATGTTCTCTACTACTCTTCCTATTTTCTATTTGATTATGTCCCCTTTTTATCTGTTTTTCTTTTGTTCATGGGAACTCGAATGTTTTCACAATATATATGTCACGACATCATAGTAGCCACACTCGGACTCGGCTATACCAAGTGGACTCATGCTTGGCTTGGACTTCCAACCAAGACCCAACAAAAGACATGGGAAAGTGAAAATTTAAAAACCATAGAAAATTTCGTGAAATACTTGTTACCTGTTTTTCATTCCACAAGGATTTAATTTCAAATACGTCCAAATATAAACCAATTCACGTTGAGGTATGTACTGAACATGAGGATAATTACTGAGTTGCACAGAATTAGAAAATAACAGTTTCATTCAACGGATTATGATATCCATTGAATGCAAAACATGAAGTACACAATCAACATGCAGGAGAGGAGCCACCAGGCCCAATTCAAAACATCCCATGTCCTTGACCTCAAATATGTACCAGGAGTAGATCTCCCTCTCTCTCTCTCTCTGCCCATCCCTATTTTACATAAAACTAGCTGAAGTTTGGTATAGATGTTGGTAGTGTAGAATTGATCATCCAAACTGATGACAGATTAACCTTTCCCCAATTGTTTTTGGAGTCAAGGGTTGTAGCGAACAAACTATGAGTCACTCATTCACATATGAGTCAATTTATTGCCTTATTTGGAGTGTAAGTTTGTAAAGATATCTCATTTACATACACTTCTATTGGCACAGTGCGAATTACTGAAAACTGCTCCATGATATAGCTGCTGAACCAAAGAGTGAACATGATCATTTTCCTTCACCCCATCCAACCTATGTTGAATCTGAAAATATCCAGATCACAGTACAGTGTTCCTTGCATATATGTCAAGAGTCTTTTTGGATCTTTACAATGACATGCAAACTAAATACAAGATATCTTGTATGGTTGTATCAGATAAAGTTTATTGTCAGTATCTGATAAACTACTTCCAGTTAATTGTCAGTATGGACTTCCCGTCACAAGTTTTTCTTCTTCCTTAGTTATCAATATTGTACTTTTTTGAGGTATCTGGAGAATTACAACTCTAAGATGAACTTCTTTGGGATTTCCCATGTGCACCTGGCCTAAGAGATAAGTATCATGTCGGGATTTTGCGTAAAATCCATTCGGAGGCTGAAATGAACAGTTCAAGGCTCAACATTTCAAAGTTTTTTTGCAAATGGTTTTTCAAATACATTCTTATCCCTCCATCAGTGTAATGACCAGCACATCAACATGTAAAGGAACCATGATCAATATTTGGCTATCTTGAACCTGGATGTGCAGGTTCGAAGATGCCGAGGACCTTTGAAATCCATTCCTTTAGAAGTTCTTGCCAATCTTGATATACTGGGCTGTGGGACACTGCTTTAGCTCGTATACTGCCTTCTTTAGGTGACGCCAAAAGCTCTTTCCTTTTCCAACACAACCAAATAGTTGCTCCATGTATTCTTTGATCATCTCTTCATCGAGAAGCATTTTAAGATCTAGCTAGTGGAAGTTCCACTGGGATCATGGACTGTGTATTCAAAGATAAAATGTAACAAAACCACATTCGAGAAGTGAAAAACATACTCCTTTTTTGAACTAGAAATTAAGTAAAGTTTAAACAACTATTTTGTGTATGTTGTCAGTGTAAGTACAAAAGATGATTCCACCAACTTGCTGCCATACTGGTTTAATTATCCCAATCATGGAAATCTCATTTTCCGATTAACAAATAAGACATCTCATTAAAGTGTATCTATACATCTACGTTGCCGAAACGGCACCCTAGGGCACTGGGAGCGGGTACGGGAACGCCATGGGAGCGGGAGCAGGCAGGGAGGGCGAGGGCCTGCAGAAACGGCTGGTACCCGGCCGTTTCTGCAGGCCCCTCGCCTCCCGTCGCCAAAAAACAGTTTTTTTAATTTGTTTTTTATTTTTTTAATTCTACAGAAGGTATAGTTTAAATTTAATATATCATTACAGCAGAAATTACAGTTTTCACAGCACCATTATTCTACAGAAGGTATATTTTAAATTTAATATATCATTATAGCAGAAATTACAGTTTGCACAGCACCATTATTCTACAGAAGGTATATGTTAAATTTAATATATCATTACAGCAGAAATTACAGTTTTCACAGCACCATTATTCTACAGAAGGTATATTTTAAATTTAATATATCATTACAGCAGAAATTACAGTTTTCGCAGCACCATTATTCTACAGAAGGTATATGTTACAAGCCATCATAAACATGGATAAAAATAGCATGTATGAGATAAATCATAAATGTAATAAACACCTCAACTAGATATGGTAGGGACAATTGAAATTATGAATGTATGAGTAGTTTGTTGTGGCTATTTAGCTTGTTTTGTTTTTCATATGCATAATATGTGGTTAATTCTTATTTAGAAGGCTGAAATTTATATATTTTTTTAATGTTTATATATTTTTGTACTGTTGTATCCTAGGCCATATCCATGCCGCTTTCTGCGTATCGGATACTCCGTACCCGCTCCTGTATCCAAGGACCAAAACGTATCGCCACTTAGCTATACATTATAAGTTATTTCCCGCCATACAAGGAATCAACATTAATTATAGGTTGCCACCCCTGTTAACATGGCTATCAATATTTTACAACAGTCATCAACTAGGTTCAGCCATAGAACAACAATAGACACAAATAGTATCAGTACAACCATATAAATTAAACGTTAGTAAGGGCAACAAGACTGCCCCGTAGCTGAAGGGAACACTAACTCATTCACATACTGAAGTCTCTGTGTATATATATCTCACTAGTGTGCAACTGCAGAAGAGAGAGAGCACCATCGGAGCATTTTACCTCCAACCACAAATCATGAATGATTCCCCCTTCACCTCCCTAAGTGGGTGGTGGCCCTGCATTTCAACGAAGGGAGTAGATAAAGGCATTCAACCTCAAACAGAAAAATAATAATGAGAACCATGTGTGAATAATCTATCCCAACTATATGCTAATCATTCACATGAACCCAATGTACCTCACTTTCTAATGATTTCTAACTACTCATAGATCTAGGAGTACGTGAACAAACAATGCATACAACAATACATTAACAAACAATGCATACAACAATACATTACATTGGCCAAAGCGTTCTAAGCTTCAAGAGAAACTCAATTCCACAAGGTGTGCACAATATCAAGAGGCTGGGTTCTTAATTCACGCACACAACTGTCCTAATACATGACTTCACGAATTTGCAATAATCAAACAGTTAAGATCAGGACATGGAGGAGGCTTCATGACAAGCGGAGCTCTCTTCATGATCCCTACTCCATGTCCGAACATAACCCAATCAGTACACAATCCAAATCAGTCATAACACATGATATCATGTGTTGCAGAAAGCAATATATTGTTTGTTCTAAAGAAAGTACAAGCAGCCAAATTTAGAGTAAACAAAGGCCATCAGCCATAAAATCAGAATGCTACAGCCACTGGGCTAACTATTATGCCATATTATGCAACTCCTCTATAGGTTGCCAACCATAATGCCACCATTTATTTAATCTAGGATTTCAGCAGGATAAATACAAATAATGCACTGGTTTATTCAGCAATTCTAGTGATTTCATAAATGAATACAAGCAAGGTCATCAACTACAGCTGTACAGGCCCTATGTCGGATACTTGCAACCTGATATGGAGGATTAACTGAGGTTCGTGCCATAAATTAAACCATAAGTCAAACTACAAGAGCTTGGTAGACAACCAACATTTATAATGCATATAACCACATCATCATACTCACATCTCATGATCGTTACCTTTGATTTCTGTGATACACAACTTTAAAGTTCTGATTTCCAGATTGAAACAAATACTAACTTATGATGTCCATTACAGTCATGTCCTAGCATGCAAGCACCAGCACATGTTTGGTGACTTAAAAGTATACACACACACACACACACACACACACACACTTATGTGTATTGATGAATGCATGTATAAATATCTATCTTATCCAAACAAATCAAGAGAACACACCAGCTAAATACATGTACACTGAATAGTTCAATATTCCAAGTAGAACCAGTCTTTCATATAAATTTGCCAACAACCAAGAATATTGCTCTTATCCCGTTCACAACAATTTTCAACCTGTCACTGGCATTAATCCATGGTTTTATTTAAACACAACAGAAGGCATCCATTCAATTTTTAGGTCAAATTCCTCTTAACAACAGGCCCTAGTAAAAACTAGTTCCCAGTTCCAAAGTTCATAGCTACTGTAGGGGCTAAATAGTAGACAATAAAAATTAAATATTTTGCCCTCCATTGCAAGGTTCTTTCTTGTTACATGTCACAAAGGAGACCAATGTCTTCCCGTGTTGGTTTTATATGCTGTCCTTCTAGTAGTTGGATCATGTTGATGCTGGCTTCTCTTGTCCCTTTCATCTAGGATGAAAATGCACTGAGCTTTTGTCACTAAGAATGTATGTCTTGTCCTTAGAATTTTTCACAAAATTACTACCGAAGAGGCTAAGGTGGTTCACCATTCGATGTGTGATTGCTTTGGTGGATTTTTTGTTAGAATATGTGGTGATGGGACAAGACCCTTGGCCTTTATTATTGAATTGGTTTTTCTACCTGTTTTAAGCTCTCAGTGACTCTATTTTGGTGGGTCATATGTGGAGTAATCAGATTTGTTTGATCCCATTTTATTTGCAAACTCCTTGGAGGATTATTACCCTCCAGTTTTGAATCTCAGAGTTTTAATCCTTTCCCCACTCATTATTGCATTCTTCTTCAATTCTTGAAGTGCTTTAAATGATCGGGACTTGTTCTTGAAGAAACAGATCCTGATTCCCCCATGAGAAATCTGTTACGATGAAATACTATGTCTCTCCAAGTGAGGTTGCCAGCATGGGCAGCATACAAGTCAGAGACTCTGAGTGCACCAGCCCTAACTTCCTTTTGTTCTCCATGCCGTTCCCTTTTCAATTTTCTTCTTGTGTTGCTTTCCAATTATTAAAGCTCTACAAAAGCATCTATCTATAGCTATTTTCAGAAGGCCTTGCAGCATATGCAGGTCAGGTACCTATGGAGTTCATGTCATTACTGATCTTTTGAGACAACAGATGATGTGACTTGTTATCCAAGGGGATTCCCCATCTACTTGGAGTTCTATCTCCCTCTCCTATGACCTCAACGTAAATTTTATTGTTATTAATAGTACATGTACACTTTTTAGATGGTACACTCATACCATTCTCAATTTGATTAACATAGAGTAGCTTATGTTTTAGTGTTGGTGCATAAACACATCTCCAATGGAAGTATTTTAACATTTGGCATTTTAATAGGAGTTTCTTGAATTGTAATGACCTATTATTTTGAAAGGTAATCTGATCTCCTTCGACTGCATTAATGTTGTTAGCTTATCTTCTTTGCCAGTCTTGTTTCATGTAGCACTAGAGTCAATGCTTCAATTTTATCCTTTTCATCATGCTTTGTCTGGTACGGAGTTATAAAAAGGCAATCTCTTAAGAAATGTTCCTTGCTGCATGGTATCCCGATTGCTTTTTTTGCATGCTAGCATGATTATTCCTGTAATTATTTCAAACTTATTTGCATTCTGAGAATATCCATGCTTCCTTGTCTCTTCATTTCTCTTCAGAAAATTCTTCTAACCAGCTTGCTTCTTTCCTTTGTGCTTTGCAGCATAGGCTTCCAATGTCTCACCTTCCTCATTGTTCTTTAACTTTTCCTTGTTTTGAAGTAGCACTCCTTTCATCTCATTGAATTGGATTGTGCCTTCTTTCCTAACAGCAGTTAATCTTGTGATGAATTACTCAAATGGCTGGGAAAGACTCTTTAAAATCGAAGAATTTAGTGTCTTGTTGGGACTATCTCATTAACTATGTTTAACTAATTCCTCAACATTAATGTCTGTGCATGAGTTGTCTTCTGATACAAAGTGACAACTGTAACCGACACTGCTTTAGGTAATTTACGTCTTGAACATATTCAATAATATGATCACTGATTTATAAATTAATTAGGCCAATGCAACCCTGCATTCAGCACTGAAATCCAACTGAGCTATGGTTTTGGATGGATGTTTGCTGATCATCCCATCAACATAGCCCTAAAGACTATAACGTCATTAGGCTTTTTATTTGAGATTTTCATGTGTTAAATTTAGTGTTGCATATAATAGAGAAACATTAGACAACAATTATAGCATGTTCAAAGAGTCGAGATGCTCATAAGAAGAGGCATACACATATATGTGGGTACCGATGTACTGAATATTCAGCGTTCTTAATAACACTTAATTGCACACCCAAATAATCGCGCCTAATACATTTCTCAAGATTCTACACCACACATTACAAATGACAGGTGAAATACCCCATTTAAATAGTTGTCTTAACACGAAAACTTGGTTGGTTATTATTGGTCGACTCGAAAAATTAAATGTTGACCACTTGATGTAGGAGCATCCGGGTTCACAAGCAATCTTGCATCACTGAAAAATATTTAGAGTTAGTTTCAATAAGGACTTGCACAATGCTGCACCATTCCTATGCACACTGTGTAAAACTTTTACCTTAGCCATTTCTTGCGAAGTTGTGGAAACCTATCCAAGCCACGAGGGTTTAAGCAAGCCACACAACACTATCCATGCCGCACAAGCTTGCTTATGCTGTGTAACACCACCTTACTTGCAGCGCTGCACTTAGCCACATATGCTTGCCAAAGCTGCACAAACCTGTATATTGTTCCATTTCTGCGGACCACTATTCTTGTGAGTTGAAGTTGTGAAGGCTTGCACAAATTGTCAAGGCTAGTTGATGTCGGAATACACTCGGATGCCGCCAAACATTATCAACGCCACACAATCTTGCATTCTTACGGGACCACTCCCATTTGCTTCAATGATGAGATCTTTGTTTGACAAGGTCTCTTGTCAACATCGATACAAGTAGAGGGAGACACATGTGGGCCTTGATTTTTCTTACATGGTCAAAGACCAACCGAATGATTTGATTGAGCTTGATCCAACAGAGGAAGCATTTTCGGGAAGATCAATGGAGACCCGAGGCATGTCAAGAATATTTGGAAGGCATCTTTCCTTGCAAAGGCATATTTTGTTCTCTGCTGTCGAGTCATCATGTAATCTATAAATAAAAGGTAGTTGTAAACATGTAAGGCATCTATCCATTCTTTTGAGGAATGTGACTTGGACCTCTAGAGTGAGGTTGTCGAATTGAGCCAAATGTGGTTTTGCGTAAGCTTTGCAGAGTGTGCAAGCTTAAGTAGGTCATAGGATTGAAATTCTTCGAAGAATTCTTTTAGAGTCTTGTCATATGACCTGCTCATTGGAGTGTAATGCCATCATGCCAAGTTTGTGATCTTTCCTTACATTAATAGCTTTTTGCTTCTTGTGAAGAGTTGTGCCTGTGATCTTACTTTGGTCGATCTAACTTTGATAAACGACGTGTGGTGTAAGGCCTCTCTTCATTGGGAATCTTGACCGCAATCGCATCATTTCGTATCGAAGGATTTCAAAGTCCTACCAAGACATTGGTTTATATATCAATTTGGTTGTGTGAGACTGATATTTATATTTGTTGGTTTCCATACTAGGGGTGTGGGTAGAAAGTAGTTGCAAACATCTTCCATTATTTGCATTATCGAAGGTGTAGATTAGTGTCTAGTTGAGTTTGTGAGTTATTATAAGGAAAGTAAAGATGAAATGTAGAGTTGAGATCGCAGCTAGAGCAAATAGAGTGCCAAGACTTGTGGACTTAGTCAATGTGATTCTAGGAATGCAAGCTTGTTTAGAGGTGATGGAGATTGTGAAACATAAAGGAGTTGTCATTTATGGAGATGCAAGTGATGACAAATGTGGAGAGAGTGCGCTCAAGATGATGTATATGAAGTAGAGCACATTGATGAGTAAGATGATTGATTCTTGCGTGCAATCATGAGGATTGGGAGAAAGGAAAAATTGGATGTTCCAAGTTCATGCTTGTAGACTACCAATCACATTTGTTTAAAAAGCTACAAAAATTGCGCCATGAGTTGAGCATAAAGGATCACGTTGAAGAGTTTTATCGGTTGACGATTAGAGCGGGTCATGTGGAGGATGACGTAAAAAGGATCTCGAGGTATGCTAGTGGATTGCGTATTTCCATGCAAGATGAGTTTCGTATGGTTAAATTGAGATCTGTGGAGGTAACTTATCGGTTGCACCAAAGGTTGAAGAGAAGTTTTCCCAATGATCACAAAGTAGCGCTTTGGGAAAATGAAGTTTTTGTGGAGAGGAGGAAGTTTCCACAAAGTGATTCACATAATCGTGCATATGAGGATGGAACATGCTCCACGCATGAACGTTGTCATGCACATAGAGGAAGAGGATGCGAAAGAGGTAGAAGATTTGACGGAACATGTTTTCGTTGTGGAGCAACTAGACTTTACGCATTTAAATGTCTACAAGCTGTGGAAAGTAGTTGTAGAAGGAGAAATGACACTAGCAATTATGTTGCTTAGCATGCGGATGCAGAAAGCAATGCATTTAACAATAGCACAAAATAACCAAAATGCGAAGAAGCTCTCATGGTGAAAAATTGTTGCTGAAATCCGTAAAGGAAGAGAACATGCCTTAAGAAATGTTTGCAAATCTAGAAGTAGGTGTTGTAGAAGTCATCATTAGTGGTAACATTGATAATCTTGTTTCTAAGGAGATAGTTGAGAAGCTCATTTGAAAAGAATTATGCACCCAAACCCACATAAGGTGTCGTGGCTATTGAAGGTGCATTAGTTGCTTGTGAATGAGCAATGCAAAGTGTGTATGAAGATTAACGCATATGATGATGACGTTTTTGTGATATAATGCCCATGGACGTATGCCATTAGTTACGGGGGAAGACCTTGGCAAGATGATAGAAAGACGACACATGATGACCACACAAATATGTACATATTGGTGAAGGACAAACAAAAGTATGCTTTGAAGCCTTTGAAGGACGCGAGTGTAGAGGGAGAGAAGAGTCTGCAATTATTGCTGATTTAAGGAATATACGTACATATTGGTGGACTAACGGAAGTATGCTTAGAAGCCTTTGAAGGACGCGAGTGTAGAGGGAGAGAAGAGTTTGCAATTATTGCTGATTTAAGGAATATACTTACATATTGGTGGACTAACAAAAGTATGCTTAGAAGCCTTTGAAGGACACGAGTGTAGAGAGAGAGAAGAGTCTCGCAAGTATTACTCGATTTAAGGGAAGGAGTTCCTAATGTCAGTAAAGGGTACAACGAATGCTTTGCATTTATTCGTAGGCTTGGGTAAAAAATAGTGGTAAGCAAAGCCGAACCAACATAGGTTATCCACTAGAAGTAAAAGAGATGCTAGGCGAGTTTGCAAATATTGTGTTGAAGGATATTCTAGATGGTTTGTGATGCAGAGCATCAATGTAAATAGATCAATTTTGGTATTTCATATCTAATTAGGTGTTGTGGGGTCCATTTGGGTGCTCATGGGTTATGTTTAATCCATTTGGACTCATATGTTTGTAATAAGTGGTATTTTGGAGGTTTCCCTCCAAAAACCACATTTAAATATTCAAATAAGTCATGTAGTGTATCCTATACCTAGGAGTTAGAATGTTAGTCATCTAGTTGTTAGTATAGGTATAATAAGGGGTCATAAAGCATGTATTAATTTGTAAATGACTCTTAAGATCCTAACTAGACCCTAAACCCCACCTAGTTAGTCTAAACCTAGGTGAGTTAGTTGTTTCTCAACCTAACTACCCTCCTTTCCTCATAAAAGAAAAATGTATTCGAATGAATGAGAAGATGTTGTTGAAGTTGGTGGAGGAAGTAGAGAGGGAGAAGAACTCTGTAATTGAGCCAAATGGCTCTTGAAGCTCTGCAAATTTCATGATTATATCTAATAAAAGCTTCATTTTTGTGTAAAATTGTGTTTGAATGCATATTTGAGTACTTGTGTGTGTGGATCACATTCTTGTTTGTGAATATTTGAATTATTTATGATGTCTAGGGTTTTTGGAAGGTTGTATACAGGTACAAAATGATGGTATAGCCATTATGAGGGCTTGGATTGAAGCAAGAAGAAGATATGTTGAAGAAAGGACAGTCATAAACAAGTGTATGGGACTGTGTGCATAAGGTAAGGACTGGCTTAGTGAGTTTAAGGATTGTATCATGAAGAAATGAGTATCTTTCAGGGAATAACCATTTTTCGATATTATATGTTTATCCAGAGTAGTGATGAAAACTCAGTTTAGACCTTGTTATGAGGACACAAAAATCATGCTTAGACCTGGTAAAATGAGCATAACTCACGTGTTTTGAGGAGATGGGTTCTGAAATTTGGAGGGTAGAATAATTGGAACATTTTGCAAGTGGGTTTTTAAGGAATTTTTGATTTGACAACTGTACAATAAGTTATTCATGACAAAATTTTCTGATGTAAATAAGAAATTTGGGACAACCCTTAGGGTGTTAGTGTAAATAAGTACTTTGAAGTCAAGTTGGCAAGGAAAAGTATGAAAATTGATGAGATGAATTTTTTTGGATGGCTCAGACATGTTAGATAGGATGTTTTGAACATGTTGAAGTTGAATTTAGCTTTTGACACAATCATTTAGTGTGTTTCGCCTTTTGAACAAGATTTGCCTTTTAAGATCAAGGTAACTATTTATTGACTAAGGATGATTGAAAAGTGGAATTGTGGCTTCTAATGCAAATTGTTGGTGAGTTGAAGGTGTGTATGCAGGGCTTGGCAACTTAGAGGAGATTAAGTTTATGATCAATAGTTTTACGCTTTTGTGCAAGCTTCAAAGAAGTGGAGGTACTAATTATTGCTCAAAGAGTTCGTGTTATATACGGACCTCCAAGCATTGCAATTCATAAATATCTAGGGGACTCCGACTCAAATACACATGAAATGGATTGAATTCTTGTTGGCTTACTCATTTGTCTTGAAACATTAACGTGGGAAATCAAATAGAGTTACAAATGTGCTAAGTAGATGTGTCTTATTGATTGAAATGCAAGTATTAGTAGTAGAGTTCAAGGCGATGAAGGACCTCCATGCGTAAGAAGGCGAAGATTTTAAAGATACATGAAGAGCATGTGCGGGAACTGGTGGGCCTCGGCCGGATGCCATGGTTAGACCACTTCTTGTAGGAAGGGTTGTTATTCAGAGGAACCCAATTGTGCATGCCGTAAGGATCAATGAAGCATGGGATATTCCTCACCACGAATGGCTATAGATGTGCACAAATATGTGCAAAGATGCAAAGTATGTTAGTTAGCAAAAAGGTAAGAGTCATAGTGCAAGGTCAGATCAACCACTATCGCACTCTCGAGACCTTGGGAGCACCTAAGTATGGATTTTGTTTTGGGGTTTCCTAGAGTGTAGGAGGATCATGATTTTATCTTTGATATTGTGGATATATTCTAAAAATGGCTCATGTTATTGCTTGTAAGAAAATCAATAATGTTATGCATATTGTTAACTTGTTTTTTGAGGAAGTTATGAGGTTGTATAGATTGCCACACACCATTGCATTTGATACACCAAGTCCGATGGCCACTTTTAACAAACACTGGGAAGAAACTCGAACACAAAGTTGTAGTTTAGTTTTGTGTACCACGTGCGATGCATGGCCAAAAAGAGCTTGTCAAAAGGAGCCTTGCAATTTGTTGAGATGTTTGATAGCGAAGGAAGGAACATGGGATTCAATTCTTGATGGGATAAGTCGTGGAGGAGTCAGAGCTACAAGAGTTATCGTGAGAGCAGGGAAGAAGTATGGAAGCATAAGAGTTTGCAAATATATGGAGGTGCACGAGAAAGTGCACTAACAATCGAGTAGAGTAATGCATGTTACAAGGAGCTTGTAAATTTGAGGAGACAATTGAGTTTGAGGTTGGAGATTTAGTGCTTGTGCACATGTGCAAAGACATGGTCCCACAAGGAACATATGATAAATTCAAGTGGAAGAAGATTAGACCATGTAGAGTCTTAGAGAAGTTTCTAAAGTATGTGTATGCCATAAAAATACCAAACGAAATAGGCATCTCGTTTATCTTCAATGCAATGGATAAGAACCCATTTTTTGAGGGGTAGGCAAGTGAGGAAGCAAACCATGTAGAAGTAGATTGGAGACACCAACTACAAAAGCAAAAGTGTAGACAATTTCTTGCGAAAGCTACAAAACTTATCTAAGTCAGCTGGGCTTAACCAAGCCATGCAAAATTACAAATCCACACAACACTTTGCCCATGTTGCTCAAGCTTGCTTATGCCGTGCAACACAAGCTTATCTCGTGCAAAGATATACATAGATGCACATGCCTACCAATTTTGTGCAAAACTATGTGTTCCGTTCCATTGCTGCATAACATTATTCTCGCGCTTGAAGTTGCAAAGGCTTGTGCATGCCATTGAAGGGTAGTTGATGCCACGATACACTTTGGATGCCGCCAAACACTTTCGACATCACACAACCTTGCATTCTTGTGGGACTACTCCCATTTGCTTCAATGATGAGATTTATGTGTGAAAGAATCCCCTGTCAACATTGATACAGTTAGAGGGAGACACATGTGGGCCTTGATCCGTCTTACATGGCCAAGGATTAATCGAATGATGGGATTTTGAGCTCAATTAAACAGAGGAAAACTTACAGGGGAAGATTAACGGCAAATCGAGACATACTGAAGAATATTTGTGAGGCATCTTTGCTTGCAAAGCATCTTCTGTTCTCCTGCTAGAGGAACTATGAAATCCATAAATAGAAGGGAGTTGTAAGCATGCAAGGCATCTCTCCATCCATTCGAGGAATGCGATCTTGACCTCTAGAGTGAGGTTACCGAATTGAGGAAAGTGTGGTCTTACGGAAGCTTTACAAAGTCTGCAAGCGATGATAGGTCATAGGAGTGTAATTCTTAGAAGAATTCTTGTAGAGTCTTGTCATAAGGCTGTCATTGGAGTGTAATGCCTTTATGCCATGTTTGTATTCTTTCCTTACACTAATAAAAGAAGACTTGTTGTTTCTTGTTATGAGCTATACTTGTGATCTCACTTCAATGAATCTAACTTTGGTAAAGGTTGTGTGGTGTAAGATGCCCCTTCATAGGAAACCTTACCATGGTTGCATGACCATCTAAAGTGTCTGTACCCATCAAGGCCAGCCATGTTTGTATTCTTTCAACACTAGAGGAGACTATGGGCTATGCTTTTGATCTCACTGTAAATTCATGAAATCCCGATGACACTTAAAATTGACTTGGAAACATAAGATGTAATGATAGTTGGTATTATATAAAAGATTGTTGTTTCTTAATGAGAGCTTTCATAATGACCATAGATAATAGTCTTGAAGAATGGAAATAATGGTTTCAAAAGATTGTGCATGATTGACAAAGATGCTCCAAATTAAGGTGTGTGTTGAAGATTGACATAAGTGCTCAAAGCAAGCAACCACGAAACTCGGTCCAATGATCTTTTGGTAAATGATTGAGGCTCAAGTAGTGCCTCAACAAGTCATAAATGGCATCATGGTATTTTGCCCACAATCGCAAGTGTCTTTCATGATGCTCATGTTCAAGAGATGAAGCAATGCATAAAAGATGCCATTAGATGCCAAGAGAGAGAAGTGCCAAACAACCATATGAAAGATAAGCAATACAATATCCTCAAGGCAAGAGCTCAAATATTGTCATGACCAATTATCCATCCCTCCATGCATAGTCCCGAACCATCACCTTCCTCAAGTTTAAAATGTTATTAGATATGATATGATGATGACACTTTTTGTGTAACGATCCCAATTGCTGATTGGAAACACACGCCGGATTTTTTTGTAACCAGAAATTTTTGTGTCCTACGCAAACCAACAAACACATGTAGGAATCAAAATAATTTTAACATACAAGTCATACAGAGTTCATTTTATGTAAATGCTTAAATTGTGTTCATTATTAAAACTTGTATCATTTGCTTCTATCTATACTAGATTTGAAGTAACTGCGCAAAACCATTAAGATAATTAAAACCTACATGATTTCGCATAATACTGTTTATCCAATTTTAACTAAGGCATTGCAGTTAATTCACATAACATGTGTAACTAATTAATTTAATCCCTAGAAGTAATCTATGTGCATGTTTAAGCATTCAATTTTTAGAATACTTTCTATTTTTAATTGCCGTATCTATATACATAATTAATCTTTTAATTACATTCAATACATAAGATCTGTTCACAATCCTGTACATCATAGCTCTTTTCTTCCGTTTACAATGTTTACATTCATTGTCTCATATATATATATATATATATCAACCACATATATAAAATACAACAATCAGTCGTAGAACCACTATCGTTGCCTGTCATAAGAGATCCATCTTGTTGTTGAATCACGTCCCGAGAGAAAGAGTATCATTGGAGCACTTTACCTCTAACCACGAGCCTTATGGATCCCCGCACACCTCTCAAAACATGAGAGTGGCCCTACCCTTCACGAGAAGGAAGATGCAAGCAATCAATAAGGTAAGAGAGAATCCCATGTGTAGAACAGTTACCCACAAATGGTAAACTTATGACAGCGTAGGAATATGAAACATCTTATAAATCATACAAATAATGAAAATGCTTTTGGCCAAAAGACTTAGGATAACATAAGGCACTCCCTACTGAAATTTGACATATGCTAGAACATGAAATAATTCCAATAAATAATCATAAGGATAGGCCTTGGATCTATCTGATCCATACCGTATCCTCTAAGCACATGTCATGTGTGGCATACTGCACCTAGGTTATCTAACCCCTTGTACAGGTCACTCCCTAGTCCCATAACACGTCTCTTTCGCATACCCTTTTTACCCACTAACAATTTACAACAAGATATCTCTATCTCCTATTAGCAACTTGGGCAAACTAGAATTAGAACACAAACAACACAAAATTCCCAAATTTCCCATACCGCCTTTTCACATTATGGGTTTTAGTGCTAGTTTGTTAATCACCAAAAACAATACTAACAAACCATGATCAGCACGCAGACAATTGTAACGTCCTTAGGTGTCCCATACCACCTAAGAAAATCGTTATTGCAGGCCTCCTTATCCTAATTTACTCCCACGGACATAGGACTAATATTGTCTGTGACAGTTTCTGCACGTCTTTTAGCTATATGTGTGTCAGCTTTTATAATAAGAGTCCATTTACAAGTGATAAAACAATATTCATTCGACTAGGCTTATCTTTCTGTCATAAAGTGTGTGAAATCAATTTACATTGTAATCCTTATTGTTACATTCATCTCGGTTTATCTGTTTTTGATCCAACCCAAGTTGCAATACATAATGTCAAGATCTATTGTTTTTGATATATATATAATACTTAATAGATGTGATAATCCTATCTCATAAGTTTGGTTTATGTAATTCATATATCCCATTATTAGTAGTTGCAACTATATAGTCATTTTATCATATCCTTGTACTACTTTTCTCTTCCTATTGGTCCCCATGTTTAATAACTATTACTTTTTATAACTGTACTTAACCTACATAGTTGTTTACGACCTAAGATTTCATAACCCTCATTAACACAATACTTGGTTTTATTTAATCTTACAATTCGTCTGTCCTTTAAGACTTCATGTGGTAAGGTTTTCTTTGCTATACGAATATACAACTAATGGTTGGTATATTTTAATACCCATTATAACCATATATAACTTTAACCCTTTTTTTTTTAATTTCTTGTATTTCATAAATCATAATAAAGACTTTCTGTATGAGGGCATAAGAGAGATAGAAGAGAGTTGAACGCCCTACTCTTCCTCTCCAAGCTCCAGGGCATGGCCATTCGGCTGCAAGGTTTATTTATTTACTATGATCCCCCTGTTTTTGGTATATGAATATACAACTAATGGTTTTTAATTTTAATACCCATTATAACCATATATAACTATAACCCCCTTTTTTTTAATTTCTTGTATTTCTCAAATAATAATAAAGACTTTCCGTATGAGGGCATAAGAGAGATAGAAGAGAGTTGAATTCTCTACTCTTCCTCTCCAAGCTCCAGGTCATGGCCATTCAGCTGCAAGGTTTATTAATTAACTATGCCCCCGCCCCCACCCTTTTGCTGTCTGACGGTTTCATAAACATATTACAGATTTCCTTCTCTTTTGCTCAACCATGATAGATTCCTAACCATTTCAGTTTATGCAATTATGGAAGAAATTTAAAGAAACACAAATTATATAACTGGTATAAGTAGCACCTATATAGTAATTTTGCCAATAGGGTTCTTCATGAGAAATTCCTCTCTGAAGTAAGGTATCTGCAACTATGTATTCGGCAAGCTCTCCTCCAATTCGCAAGAGCTTCCTGTCTGATATAATCTCACCGCCTTAAACCTGTATGTATTAAAATCTTGTGTATCTCCCTTGAGTATCACCGTGTCTGTATTTTTCAATGAATTTGTTGTGTAACCTTTCTTCTGTTCCCGTGCCTCCGTTAGCTTTTCTGTCTTTTTCAATAACCCTGTGCAGTTTGAACTTGTGTGTCCGAAAAGCATCCACGGCCCCTCCTATTTATTAATTTGACTCGACTGTTTTAGCTTTGCCACCGCCTCCTTTATCCATGCATCCTATTCTTAATTAGTTTTATATTTTTAATGAGATTTCCATGTCTTTATGTTTAAGACTTTAACTCAAGTTTTCTTCCTCCAATAGCTGGTGCTAATGACTCTTATTGTGAGATCTGCGTCTTGTGTATGGCTAATTTAGCCTCTGTGCAGTCTCTTCAACCCAATTGTTATCCACTTGCTACGTGGGATGGAGATTAGTGAAAGGGAGGTAGGTGTGTCCAAAAGTGCGGCAGCCTACAGTGTGGGCGCCATGGCGGCTGTGGAGCGGAGGCATTGAGCTAGGTGAGCTTGGCGCCTTGCCCAATCCTATAAAATTATCCCACATCAATCATGTTTTGGTTCTTTTTGATATATAAATACAATTGCACGAGCAAGTTAAGTTGCCTTTACAAAGGCACTTATCCCTTTTTCCATGCGTGTGTAGCTCTAAGCTATTCCGAACTAAGTTGGGTATGTGTAGCACTTTGCACGAGTTGATATATGTGGAGCTCAATTCAAGGATGAGCAAGCTTGGTTACGGTTGGATTGGTTAGTACAACTTTGGTACATTGCAAAAGTAGGCGACCAACACGGTGATGCGAACTCAGCTCGCTATAAATGGATGGCTTGGTATGCGAGCTCGGTGCAAGGTTTAAGTATTACAATGCAAAATGAAACGAGCTTGACTAAATGCAAGGTTTAAACAAAATATAACTTGGCCATGTAAAACAATGTAAAGCAACTCACATAAGAATACGAGTTAGTTGAAAAGGCTTAACATAGGGATTAAATCTCAACTTTTTTGTGAAATAATTAATTATCTTCCCTTTTATTTTTACTTATCAATACACTCGCTTTATCGGGTTTTAATCCTAAAAACAATACACATGATAATATCACAATTACAAGCGTACTATTGTTGCATAATGACAATAGACCGCTCATCAAAATGTGCAAGTGACGTCACACTCCTAATAACGAGAGCACACAACATCATTAATTGCCACAATGTAATCAACCAACTTCATTGCAAAAAGAAACATAGAAAAACAAGATTGAATCATACAAAAGGGCTCTATTGACCAAACTTATGGTTTGACCTGTTTCTTGTGCATTGAATTACACATGAAACTTCTCTTTTCGTACCCACTACCACATCTTATCTTCTTCTGCCGACAATGCCCTTTCTCGCATTTTGAGAACACTTGCACACATGTAGATAACAATACCCAGTGCATTATATGTTCAATATGATCAAATCAACTGAAATAAATCATAAACAACAGTAATGACTAACTGTAATCCTGCATCAAATATCCAACTACTGCATAATCAATTAATGATAATAACTGTTTTTAAACCAAACATGTCATAATGCTAATCAAGTAAATCAAAACAGTAATAATATGTTGTGTCAAATGTGGCCACCGCCACCCAGTTCTCAGAATGTCTCAAAATAATAAATGCATAGTTTAGGGACGTGACATTTCGAAGGGTGATACAAGCCATGATTCCTAGAGGTAAATAATGACAAGATGATACATAAATGATGGGTATTGATAGTTTATGCGATAGTACAATTTCATAGTTGAATTTGATAAGACATTGATAAATGGTACAAAAATAATTACATACTTATTGAAGTTATGATGTAATATGATGAATGCATGAGACATTTCTACGCACCATAGATGTCCAATCTTCGGGCAATTGCCAATGTGCTTGTGATGTGTATGCGGTAGTGAGGATGGAGTGAAATCTTAATCATGATGGTATATGATATGAATGATGATGCAATATGAATGATGATGAGTCATTATGTATAAGGTGTCACCATATATTCTTATATGGTATACTATAAACCGTGTCACAAGATTCATCGTATATCAAACAAAAAATTTGGATTTGGGCGGTTTTGAACATAACCCAATAAATTTGTTTAAAAACGTCTTAAAATTCGTATAGGTGCAAAAAAAGTCAAAAGTTTGGCACAAAAGTCTGTAAAACAGCATTGCCCCACAGCTACTAGGCACAATTCAGTTGCCGTCGACCTCAAACTTGGTTCGAGCTCTTTTGTTCTTAACTGCCTTTGCAGGCCTCCATTCTCAGATTTCCTTGTCATTTGTTTATGTAACTTTCTTGATCTTCCGGTGAATCTCTCGATAGTCACTTCCTCTTGTGGTATCTTGGTTGCTTTTGTATGACTGTCATCTCCTTGGCTATTCATAGGTATCCACTCTTGTCATTGTTTGGTTTGGTGCTTATCATCATTAGCTCATGAGCTTGACGTCTCTCAACTCTCATCACTTGCGGCCTATCTACAGTTTCAAAGTGTTCATAGAAAAGCCTTCCGTGGAGAGTCTTTGGTTTTTGCCTTATCTTTAAGTTTTTTTAAAAATGTTCTAACTTTTAGGGTTTAGTTTTAATTCTGGTTTTGTTTTTATGTTTTTAAAGTTTTACTATAATAACGTGTATATTTTTATAATTAAAGTTTTAGTTTGAGTTTTTAATTTATTTAATACAAAATTATTTTTAAAATTTAAAGACTAAAGTTTTAGTTGAATTTTCGTTTTAATTATTTAGCACACATTATTTAACATGTATTTTTTATTTAAAAAATAAAAAAATGTAGATTTCTATTATTCGAATTTATTGATGTTTTTTTCCACAAATTTTATTGGGTGACGAACTTGTTTCAAGTTTTATCCTCACTGAATACAAACCTGGTGACTTAGACTATAAATGACTACCTTGCAAACTGGTGTTTTTGGGCGGGCTCTCTTGGGTCACATGAGCACCCTTAATTGGTGGGGGTTACTGTCATTGGGTTGAAATTCCCCATATTGCCATCGTGCTGTTGTATGCTTGTCTCCCAAGGATGGTAAAGAGGACTAATTGTCATTCCCTATGTGCTGATATGGATTGAATGGTAGCCCCTTTGATTATATCATTGTATGTAGAGGGATACATGTTTATGAGTCATCAGGCACTTAGACAATGGAGAAAATCCCAATTTAGGGTAAAGAGTGACATGTTCGAACCACAAGGCATGGAACATAGCTTTGCCTTTATTTCGGAGGCCTTGATGCACATAGTAAAGATGTGCACCTGCAAAGGAGATCGAAGGGTTGTAGAGGCGTAAAGTGAGTTCCTGCATAGTATTTATGATAGTCAAATTTTATGAACCTTTGAAGTATTTAGCAAGTAGTTGATGACTCTCTAGACTCCTCCATTGAAAGGGATAAAATGTTCTGTTTCCTACTCCCATGTAGTTGTGGGTTTAGGGCTATTCCTTGCCTCTAAATCCCCAAAAGATTTGCATTCATATAGGAGCCTGATATGTACAGAAGCTGGGCCAAGATGAAAAATCTCAATAGAAACTCTGTTACTATAGTACAACTTTAAAATGGGCTGTTCAAACTAAACATAAAAGACATACAACTGAAATACAATGAGAGATTTGAAGATGCATGCTTACAAAGTCCTATAATAAGATGGGAAGACAACGACTTACAATATTTTTCTAGTTTTTATAGCTAACTCCCAACTTTCGTTATAATGCGTATGCTCAGCCTTAGGTGGATGAGGCACATGTTTCCTATTTTTTGTTCCTGGAAGTGTTTTCGAGATGTTCTTTTCATCTCATCTGTATTTTTATTTACTTATAAAACATAAAGACATCTTACCAAAAATCCGGGCAGAAAAATTAAGGAAAACTGAGATGTTGATGTGGTGAATACGCGTGCCTTATCATAGTTCCTCATATTTAAAAATGCACTGTTTCAAATTGCATCTATTTTCCATTTCGGTAACTCAAATTCTGGCCTCTTTGATTCAAAACTATTTTACAAGGTACATACTTTAAGACAGGAAAGATATCTGAAATGTGTTGAATACTGGTTCTTAAGGTGAATGGTTTGCATTTATGATTTAGAATACTTTATTATCATCGGACTTGCTCAATTGCTAAAATATATTTTCTTAAGTTTGCTAACAAATATCCATTTTATTGTTAATGTTGACAATCAGTGCTTTTTAAAACTGATTGATTTTTAACTGTCTAATAAAGCTAATAGAATTTTTTCCATATTTATCATTTATAAATCCATAGAGTTTTAGCTTTGGAATTTGGAGATTTAATCTCATTATATGAGCCTCCTCCTTTGTTTCCTTGATTGGTCATAAACTTCATTGCAGGGAAACGTCCCCACCCCTACTGTTTCTGCCCGGAAATGTACCTGATATGATTCTCAGGTATGGAACAGCAAGGACAGTGCGCCTGAAACTCTGGTTTTCTTGCATGTGAACAGGCATTTCTAGTCGAGTTTAAAAATAAAACCCTGAACTTGTATAACTCTCTTCAATTGTGACAAATACCTTAGCAATATGGTTTTGAAGGACAATATGGCTTGGAGATGCCCTTGGGGCCTTGAAGGGGGCATGAAGCTTCCATATGTTTTCAAGCACATACACCTATACTTGCAAATCAATAACAAGACAAACAATTCATAATTTGAAAATAGATCTCAAACTAATAAAACCTTCCTACACATGAGGTGAAACCTTATGGGCTTTTACTCCTCAAATGAAACTAACTCTACACTAAAACTATGAAGCCTCCACCTCCATGGCAAGCTTTAGCTTGAGGGTCCATGGAGGCTTTGTTGGAGTTTGAGGGGGAGGGACAAGACATGGACAAGCTTTCCTCTCTTTCTCCCAACCTTGCTCATGTTGCAAATGAGCCTCCAAATCTTAAGTTGACCTTTATGAGGCATCCTTATGGATTAGGGCAACTTTTAGGGTTTTCTCAATCCAATGACTGTGATATAACTTATCTAAGGGTGGAGATTGTTTGCTTTACTTTTGGAGGGAAAAGTCTTTTTAAACTTAAGGTGTTTTGAAGTTGACTTAAATTTTAGTAAGTTGTGCATGTTATGTTTTCAGTTGTTACTTTTGTAAATGGGGGTCACTTAATGTGACTTTATGACTTAAATTTTTTTGTATTATGTTGAGTTTTAGTAATTGATATTAGAACCTAAAGATTGCTTCATGACTTCAACTTTTGTATTCCATTTATCTTTGAAATTAAAACCTAAAGATTGCATTATGCACTTTTTATATATATTTATAATATATTGTACAGCCATTTCGGTGCCGTTTCAGTATTATCCCAGAGTTTTTAAAAATCCATGTTTCTGCATTTTGGACCCATTTTCATTTCCGTTTCCTGGCAACATAGAAAAGGTTGGATGGTTTGTCAACGAGGAATTGATTTTGTATGCCTCTCTGTTCTGAATGTGTAAATGTGCACACGTACTGCTTTAAGGAAATTCCTCCAGTTCTTACTTTGTATGATGTAGTTTTGTGCTTTTGGTTTCAGATATGTTTGGAAATTCTTTTCTTCTCAAATTATGATGGAGATGGTGACAGCGGCATCATGCGAGAGATGTGGGCTAGATTACTCGATCAAGCACTTACAAGAGGAGGTGTTGCAGAAGCTTGTTCAGTACTGAAGAGGGTTGGTTCTAAGTTGTACCCAGGAGATGGAGTTAACTTACCTTTGGATACAATATGTCTTCATCTTGAAAAGGCAGCACAGGTGAGCAACTGAGATTTTACTTCAAACACTTAATCAGCTGATCAGTTTTTCGGTGCTCATTTGAAACTGTATTCTTATTTGTTTTTTTGTTTTACATGTGCATGCTTTTGCACACACTATACAGTTGATGTCTGCAAATTTTTAAGAACCAACAACACAAGGTATATAAGACAAACTACGGCTGTCCATAATCCGGGATACAATATCAACTAAAGCAGATGAGGAAAGCAAATATGATCCATCTAGAACTTTTAGAAACATAGTTAAAGTCTTAACTTTTGTACTTGTTCATGCATGTCTGTATTGACTTTGTCCCAGGTTCGATCTAAAATGACATTGTCTTTTAGGTGTTAATTTGTAAAAGTAATTGTATATAAATGGTATGTGTAGTGCTTTTTTGATGTTTTTGTTCAGTGTAAAGTCAGAACCCTCATAATTTCTCTCTTATTTGTGGCTGAGAGAGGATGATCTTTTACACTCACTTTAAGGGAAGGGAATGTTATAGCTCTAGTGTGCAAATTGGAGTAGAAAATGAGTGGACAAACTTGCCCATAAATAATTGAAGTAAGATCTTATTCGCTATAATTATTCTAATTTGATGGCCTATGTTCTTTTCATATGTTGTAGCATTAATATTACCATTTGCTGGGATTTGACCAGTTTTAAAGTCTCTCGTCTATTTATTGGCAATCAACCCTTAGTATATTCTCACGATTTTAAGTGACATGCTCTTATTTGCATGTGATTGATTGTTTGTCGTAGACCGTAATGAAACAATGTATCCAAGGAGTTTTGTTACCCACGTATAGTCTCTTGTTGCTCCCTGTATTCTGCTTACTCTCATGTCCCACCACAAAGGTGAGTGATTGTCAAACGAGTTCACTTACATTTTTTGGTGATAAATTTGTTATAAAGATACCTTTATATCTGGGACTGGAAAGCGTATAAGATTATAGGATATTGAATTGCAATTGTGGAAAACATAGATATGGACTGCAAATAGTTAAGGTAAATGATTATTGATGTTACAAGCCTTGAATGAGAGATACTTCACCGTTAAAATCACATCACGTTCCTCCAGTTCTAACAGGCTCACGATGGTTTCATTGAATAATTGTGTAGCAGAAACATGTCCTATTCATGGAATCCCATCCTTTACAGGGAACTAGGCTAAGTCAATGGACTTAAAGGAATGTCTTGTGTTTCCACTCAATATTCCTTGGGCTCTGATTGCTAGCTACTAGGAAATGACAACACTAGTAGTCGTCTATGTTGCCTTATTTGATTTATAAAAGTGTTTTCTGGATTTTCAGTTTCATGGATAATTGCATTGCAAGTTTATAATTTACTTCTTGCCTTCTAAATGTAATGGATGTTTTTCATTGTGCAGGAACGAGCAACTTCAGGTGTTGAACTTGTTGGAGATGAGGATGTGGCAAGGGCATTACTTGGTGCTTGTAAAGGTGCGGTGGAGACCGTTAAGCGTGCATATGATCGATTATTATCAAGTGGAAGTTTCTTACCGTCTCCATCTCTTCGTGTGCGACTTCTCCGATCAGTGCTGACAGTTCTTCGTGAGTGGACACTCACGGCCCTTGCACAAAGGATGGGCACAAATGCCAATGGCTCTTCTCTTATTCTTGGAGGAGTGTTAACCTCTGAGCAAACTGGTGCCATACATCAAGGAGTGAAAGACAAAATTATTAGTGCGGCAAACAGGTGTGGAGAAGAGTCTAATGGGTGTATATTATTTTTCAATTTTTGGTTAGATCGCTTTCTATCTACCATTTACTTTCATGATCAGAACTTAAATTTAGAGAGGTGTGGTGGTTTTGCAGGTATATGACAGAGGTTAGGAGGTTAGCACTCCCACCAGTCCATACAGAGCCCGTGTACCGTGGCTTTAAAGAGCTAGAGGAAATGCTGCTGGGATCATCCACTTTCTAGTTTCACTGTAAAATTTATTTTCCTGGAAGCAGTTCAAGTTTCCCTGTTTGGATGTTATATTTGTACATTATTAGTCTTTCACATTGTAAACTTGAATTTTTCTGTGTCTGTTGAATCTTATGGACAAGTAATGAATTTTTCCGTGTATGTCATTTTATCAGGATGGTGTTCATGCTGTATGGTATTCGATTTTGGGAGAAGATAAAGGTTATCGTCCTGTTGCAAGTAGCGAATCACGCCATTAGATCAGCTTGAGTTGCAATTTTATATTGTGGATAAGTTTTGTAGTATTGTTTTATTTGCTCAGTGATTCACACCAATAATTTTACTTATTTGTTATGAAGGGTGACACTTTCCCCTCCAGTGTCTCATATTTCTGCCATTAAGTATCTTTGTATAATAACTTGCTATTTATCCTGTTCGGATTCGCTGCAGTGGTCAATTCTGGATTCGCCTAGGCAGAACTGTGGCTGAAAAATAAGAAGTGTCGGTGAGGTAAAACTCCTCGATGGGTAGCTGTCAAGCGCCACGAGACCCATCTGTCACTCCATGCCACAGGTGCACGAGCAATTTACCTATTTGTTGCATTCAAGTACTCGTTTGGTGATGTAGAATTGATTTCTAGGGTTATTCAAAATCTAGTCTAAGATCCAAATGGCATATAGATTTGTCATCTTTACTTCTTGGTGGGGTGAAACTCCTCGAAGGGTAGCTATCAAGCGCCACGTGACCCATGTTGTCACTCCATCCCATGGGCACGAGTGATTTACTGAATAGTGACAGAAAATCTCCTAGAGTTCTGGACGGATCTTCCTATATGTTGGATTTAAGTACTAGTTCGGCAATGTAGAATTAATTTCTAGGGTTATTCAAAATCTTGTGTAAGATCCAAATGGTGTATACATGTCATCTTTACTTGTCTTTTTAATCTTTTTCATGGCAAGATACCAATCCCTCAATTTCTTGGTTGCATTTGATTGCTTTGCTTCTCAATAATACAGCATTTTCATGGGAGAAGACGAGGAAAGCTTACATCTGCAAAGGGGCTCATAATTCCTGACATAGATATAATATTGTCAAGACAACTGGCAAAACAATATATATATTTATCCCTCGGTGAATGCATAATCTTCAGCATTATGTTCTTAGCATGACACATCTCTGCCCGTCATAAGTAATGAGCTGTTACCAATTTTATGTGTGCTTAAGTGACATCATTTGTATAAGATATCTGTTCTCCATTCACTTTCATCCTAGTAGAAAATATTTTATATTTATATTTTACGCAGAGATGATTTTGATATTTTTTCATATTGACTTGTTTGCCGGGCCCTTGTCTAGGAATAAATGGGAGATTGCACTTATATCATTATTAACTTACATAAAGTATAACTTATAAATTCCATATTTGAACTTGTATTCGGAGTTCTAGCAAAATGATTTTATTGTTAGCCTTGGAATAAGGTACTCGTGGTAAAATGCAAAAGCTTTATAAGAATTACAAATGTAATCTTGACAAGTATTGATGGTTATAAGCATTGGACTTTTACAACCCCACATTTAGACACATCCTAGGGAATGTTTTTTTTGCATGAATATTACATAAATAAATATAAATGTAATGGTTAGTAAAAACCTTGCATTTGGATATATTCAAGAAAAATGCATGTATTATTCAAGACATGCAATTTGAACTGAAGGTTTGTACAGGGGAAGATTATTTTAATTTAACAATTATTTTATTTTGCATAGTAGAGAAGTTCAAACCGAAGGAATAGACACCATATCCAAAAGACCTTTGAATATTTTGGTCAGCTTGTCGACTTGTTATACACGTGTTTTGAGTAGGAAATCAACATTTTTGTGTTGATAAATGTTGTGTACCGATGACTTGTAACAGATTATTCATTTATATGTGACATAAATCCCGCTTATCATATATAAGTGGGATGAAAGCGTATGTGAAGCAACATTATTATGTGATGTTTATACCTTTGGTGTTGTAGACACTTAACAACCGCAATTTGGAGGGTTGTGGATAGGGTATATATCATAGATTCATTTGCTTGAGAGCCGCTGCTTGTATGAGGTATCTCATGCTACCACATCAATAAGAAAATCTAGTGGTTGCCCTTTTATTGACATATGTGAATGGAATAGTTGCCCTACTTAAGTGTATGATGTTATTGAGGATACTTGTGTGGTGCTGGCCAAAACATTGGGTTGTGTCAATTATTTCACCTGGGGTCTTGATTCTATGAATTGCTATGTTTGTGGAGCCTATTTTCATGTTAGAGTGTGGTACACCTTCTATGTGTTACACTCGGGTATTTTTACTGACGGTCTCGCTTTGTCTGTGTGTTAGGGGTTTGAAAATGTCTTATGTCGAGATTTATGGAGGTATTACGTAACTTAATTTGAGGTTGTTTTTGACCATGGTTTTGGAATTGAATCCGCAGGCAAAGATGGTTTTGATATCCACGGTTTTTGCCTAGCCCAGAATATCAAACTGTGTAAGTATCAAAATATGCATGAACAAAACAATAATGGAACGTGTTAGGAGTAGAGGTTACATGGGTAACTCCAAACAAATTTCTTTTATTTTTGAGAGAGCAAAAGCAAGGAATAAAATCTATGCAAGTGATTTTTGTGGGCGATAAATGGGTGAGGACTCGTTAAATGTTGCCTCTGATGGAGTTATTTATTCTCCATTTTTATTTGAGGCTTATTTTTCTGCATATTAGTTTCTCTTATTGGTAAAGAAAATATTGATTATTCATTTCTAGTATCTTTGGATGGCGTGTTTGTGTTTCGCGAGGGTTTATGATGGGAGTTATGACAGATGATAAGACCAAACTACAGGGCTAAAATCGCGGAAAAATATACTTTCAAGTTATGATGGATGATGACTTTGGATTTAAATGTCCGATTGGAGTATTAAGGTGAAAGAAAATCATTCGGATAGATGCGATGTAAGATTTTTAATGAGAAAGTCATGTATAATGTTTGAATAAAAGATTAAAAAAAACATGGATGAATCCAAGAATAAGATATAATGAAAAAGTTGTTTAATATAAAGATCTTTGAGAATGGGATGGTGACCCTAGATTATTTAAACTTTCAATACTGTTTGAACCTACCCAACAGAACCCCAAACTCTTACAAAGAAGTTAGGCTTTATTAGGTAAGAAAAGTTGGAATATGCACGTTTTTCTCATTCTCTTTATTATTTATTATTTTAAGCGAGAAAATGCGATAATGGAGAGCTTTAGAGAATGCTTTGAGAGCTTTGAATTAGAGGGAGAAAACAAAAAATAGATGAAATGCAAGGAAAATCGAAAAAAAAATCGATCAATTAAAATTATGCAAGAGATGCCAAGTAAAGAATGTGGGAAAAGCTCATGGATGAAAAAACATAAGTTTTTGGCATGAGAGGACCGATTATTTAACATAATATTTGGATTTTATGGTGAAGCTTATCGGAAGACAAAAGAGCATTTTGTAGATGTATTCGAGGGATTTTGTGGGTGTATGAGAGTAGTAAAAACGTTATATTGAGGAAAACAAAGATAATAAGGCCCAAGGATGTCGTCAAGTGGGTTTGCAAGAGAAATTTGAATCGAGGTATAAATTTTGATGAGATCTTTTATCCAAATGTGAATAAAAAGGTTACTTCTATTAGAATCGTTGTTGGAATAAAAGGTGGCGATAAGATTTGCACTTGTAATGTTGTTAGATGTAAATATTGCATTTCTCCATGGTGATTTGGAGGAGGAACTATATATGTAACAACCATACTGAGAGGGTTATGAGGTCAAAGGTAAAGAGGAGATGGCGTGTAAACCAAGTTAAGAACTTGTATGGGGCTTCAAACAATCCATGCCAATGGTATAAGAAGTTTGATAGTTTCAATGATGATGAAAGCAATATTATATTAGATGTCATTATTTGACACTTTGTTAAATGGAAAGCCTTGGTAGAGTAATGAAATTTGAGGATGAAAGTTATATATCGTAATGGAGGTGTTTGTATGTTAATGATGATGTTGGTTGCGAATGTAAAAGATGCAAGTGCGAAATAAAAGTATTGAACAACAACAATAAGTTAATCGTGTTCGATATGAAGGATTTGGGGGAGCAAGTAGGATAAACGAACTCTCTCTTGGATGAGGATAACATATAGGATAGGAAGGAATGGTAAGCTAACTTTTTCTCGGGAAGATGTACATTAAGATGATAAGTATCGATATGTTTAACATGTTATGAGGATGCTAAACCGTTGGAGTATTGGGACTCCTTCGGCGAGCCATTTTTTAAGTTATCATAAGGAGCAGTTGTAGGTGTTAAGAATCCCAGAGACATGGAAGAAAATCCGAATGGGATAGTGACCTGAATCTAAGGTACCTCGTGCTCATCAACATTAAGTGAGCGTTTGATGTATTCTATGGTGCACTGCTTCTCATTCTTTTTATATTGCCCAATGGAAGAAATGGAGAGCTTTGAGTAGATTTATGAGTGATCCGGTAAAGAGCATTGATGGATGAGAAGAGTGGATCCTTCTTTGGATTTGAGAGGGACCATGACAATTTTGTGCTTACAAAACGAAGGATCAAACACCACTTTACAAGGTTATGTAGATTCAAACATGGTATAAATTTTGATGAGATGTAGACATCGGGAGAGCACGACAAATAGTTATATTTACACTATAATAGTGGGACAACAAAGGAGTTTCTCGGATTTCATGACTTACGAGAAGTGGTAACAACCAGGCTTTGAGGTCAACCATGAGGTTGAGTATGTTGTTGCCACGAGGCTTGCAATCCAGCAAAGAGATGATTTGATAGTTTCAACAATTGTTGAGGAGTTATTATAAGCGTGTATACAAAAATTTTGAGGAGAATGTATATTATCATGTGTTTGTATAATGATAGTGAGTGTTAGTCGAGTGAAATACACCTAACTAAGTTAACTCGCTTTCCACCTGGACGACGAAGATATACCGGTTGAGATATCACTTCACAAGACAACTTTGGAGAAAATAAGTTGAAGTTTGGATAGATTCATCCCACTGCTAAGGACTCTTGTAGACATGATGACCAAGGTGGTCACAAGGGATAAACCAAAGCTATGTTCAACTTTTTTTGGCCTTCATGCTGATATTACCCATACGATGACAGATGAATGGTTCCAGAGAAGCTTATTCAAGTGGAATCCTCGGTCTTTGAGAGGGACCAGTGGGAGATTGTTATGTTTGTGGAGCCTATTTTTATGTTAGAGTGTGGTACACCTTCTATGTGTTACACTCGGGTATTTTTACACAATCCCCAAGCAAATTTTCATGGGTGGTTTATTAACCCATGGGTAATGGTCACCGTTATGGGTTGTTTTTGGGCCCATGGTTTTTCGGTACCCATTGTTTTCGATATAGTGATACCCAGTTTTTGCCCATGGTTTTGATACACTCGGTTTTTTATCCAGGCTTGATATCACTTCGACTCAAGCAATTGTCTATTTATATGGTCTTATGCATATGATACATGACAAACAAATGTATTGCAAATGTGTTTTGAATTGAGAGTGTGTGAATTTTCATGGGTGGTTTATTAACCCATGGGTAGAGGGTTTTTTTGTTGAGCATAAACCCTTCAAACGGATCTCCAAACATATTGTATGTGAGAGAGTGGAGGCTCCAAACGGATCCTGGTATTGTATTGAGAGAGTGGAGGCTTGTAATAAAATCTAAGCAAGTGATTCTTGGTAGACATAGCCCAAATTGGGTGAACCACGTTAAATCTTGTCTCTCTCAGTGTTGTGTTATTTATTCTCGTACTTTTATTTGAGATTTGTAATATTTTCTCGCATATTAGTTTCTATCATTACGATTGCGATTACTGTAAAGGATTATTCCGCATATTTTATCTCTTATTTCCTAACATGAACCTCTCTATTTGCCTACAAAAGGAGTCTTTTGAGCATGACATTCAACATTGGAGTGAATGTGACATTTGTTTTGATACACAACTTACCGCTCTTTGGCGGTTCCATCTTATTTGAAGGCGGTGTGCTCTTTGGCACAAAAATTGTTTACTACTTGCCCTTTTGCACGTCTTTTAATTATTGTTGTATAATGATAGACTTCTTCCATTGTCTTGACGTTTGGCCAAGTTTAGTTTGGTTTGAATGGATGGTCAAAGGAAGCTATAGTACTTGTGAACTCTATGCTCCTTTGTCTAGAATGAGCCTAGTTTTGCATAAAGATTGTGGAAGGCATTGGTGTAGAATTGGACTAAGTAATGTTCTTCTTTGAAGTTTTGGTCATTGAATGTAACGATCATCATAGACATCTTCTTTCATGCCCTAAAATCCATATGAAATAAATATGTAGTAAACTTTTTTTTGAAATAGTTTTAGATCAATTTTATTAAATTAACTCAATTTTATCAAGCATGTACAATGCACTCTTATCTCAAGAACCAAATCATAGATGAAAAGCATGTTGGATGCGTGACTCATTAGTCGTCTAACCAAGGATAGCAAAATTCTTCAATTTCAAGTTTGGTTCCTAGTTAGAGTTAACTAGAAGGGTGAAAGACGAGAAATTAAAAATCTTTCTTAGTAAACTTGTTAATTTAGAATATGAGCCTCTACACACTTTGTTTTAAGTCGTCAACGTAAGTTTTTGACCTAGAAAATTGAATTCCCATGTTTAGGTTTATATTGGGACCTTTGTTTGTCCTAAACAAATACATTTTTAGTAACTTTTAGGATTACCCTCTTGGGTTAGTTTGATTTTAATTTGTCTTTCTATTCCTTCATATAACCATAAGAGCTCTTATTTATACATTCTTTTGAGACCCCTTTAGATTACTTAAAGTATAGGGTGCCCACAATTACAGTTTTGTTAAGACCCTTTGAAAACATAGATTATAAGGGATTATAATGTTCGAAACCTCAACACAATTTAACCCTATATTATATCCGGGAGATTTGTGACTTTCGACTATCACTAGATGTTGTCATGTGTCTCCCTTATCTCAAATAAAGTGCAAGAGCCGCACGTCTTTAAAACTTAAAAGTGGACTTGTTATATTCGAGTCTCTCTCGACTTGACCAAATATAATAAGGGGCATATAAACTCGGGCACAAAATTTGACTCCATGAATACAAAGCCTCGATGGACCCAAGATCAAGCTACACAACGTAGAGACCCTGCGAGTAATGCCCTAATTTTGCAACCCTGTGGTTGTGACCTAAGACTTTGTAATTGTGAGGACCCATGATTTGGCTACGTGGATACGAGACTCCATAAATGTTGAGCTAAATTTGATGGGCATGTGAACATCAAAGAGCACAAAAATTAAGAGCCCAAAAAATCAAGAGCCCAAAACTTCCATAAAAGGCTCCATTTTCAACCCAATAAAAGCTCTTTAAGAGATATTTCAAATAAGAGGGATTACAGATCATTCAATTGCCCATGCAAACAATAACAAGCATTAAAAGATCCCAAGATCTCGTTTATTTGTGCACTCTCTTAAGCTTGAGTTGGGCTTATAGTTAAATTGAGCACCATAGATAATCAAATGTTGAAGAGAGCCCAAGACCCTTAGGATAATATTTTCGATTAAGTGGACCTCAAATTTGTACTCAATTTGAATTGAATGCGAGTGAAAATTGGGCACCAAGTTGAAATAGTTTAAAGGGACTTTGAGCTCAAAATTGCATTCAACCACATACTTGGATAACTAAAGAGCACATGGGTGATACCTAATAAATAAGAACCGGTCCCCAAGGTTCAAACTAAATAAAAGAGTCGGGTGACCCCTATTGAATGAATTTAATAGCAGCTAAGCTCAAAGTAGTAATGACATTGCATAAGTTGATCCCAAGTTAACAAAAACAATTAAAAGGGCAATGTAGAGATAGTTGAATCCAAAATTTGCAGTGTTGCGTTTTTTAAACAAAAGAAGCTCTATAAGAGAATATTGAGAACCAAATAGACATTTTGAAGTCTAACTAATTAAGTTGGGAACAAAGAGAGATCAATATAGATAAGATTTACATGACACTAACTATAGGAAGTTTTAAAGTGACCCACGATTACGAGTTTGTGGTGATAATTTATTCACAAAAGGGCTAAATTTTAAGCAAAGGGCTTCATGAAACTCCCAAAGTGGGGTTGATTTCATAGTGATCCCAAGTGTATTTTAGCAAAAATTGGATTGGATTAAATCTTAATTTTGGATACACAAGAGCTCATGCAAAGCATGGTAATGACCCAACAAACTGTTATGTGACTTTGTGTGGGACAATTAAAGAGAACAAAATATGCTTTGTGAGACTACATGCTAAGAACTCTTGAAATAATTTATGAGTCTATTATTGTGCCCTTTATTTTCAAACTCAGTTAATATTGTACTTATGCAAATTTGAGTCGAATCTAATTTTAATGAGTGCTAACTTGAATACAATATTATCGTAAATTTGTTTAGATGGAAGAATTACATTGCTGTAATTTGAACACACATACCTATGAAAATAACAATTTTTAACCAAAATGTGCAAAATCAATACACTTAAACATGTAACTAAGCTCATAATTCATTTTATGCACTTCTGAGTAAAAAATAAAAAACGTAATAGTATCTTGTCACTCAAATCCACAATTTACAATCAATGATTACAAAGGGAGACTGTTAGGAAATCTATATGTTAGTGCTCCATTGGTAAATAATAATTACGTTAGTAATTATTATCATGTAATTTTGTGTTAGTAAATATGTTAGTAATTTGTTATATAGTTGTTATATAAAACAACTTATAACAAATACAGGTGAGTAAATTTTAACGACTCACGTAGATAGGTTGGAGAGGTTATTGCTACCTCCTATATTTTAGGAAAGTTATTTCCTATATAAATGGTTGTATGTAATTCGAAAGATCTACGGAAAATTATTGTTTGTGTTAGACTATTGGGCTCTTTCAGTTGGTACCAGAGCAGGATTGGTATATCCCTGTGATGGAATAAAAATCTTTAAGGGGCAACCCTCTATGCGTCACCCCTGTAGATGGAGTTTTGTGATATCTGAGATTTTTTTTAGTTTAACTATTATCAGGAATTTTGTGCTCTTTTTTTGGCTTACGGCCAGGTGTTCCTTCTGTTAATTTGCTCACAATTTATAGGGGGAAGAAATTTTTGAAGAAGACCTGGCATCTAGCGGGCCAAAACTTGATTTAGTTTGATCTCCTCTCACCTTAAAGCCGTATATCTGATACTATCTTTAACAATCGTTTGATTTCTAATCTGCATCAAATACATTTATGTTGTATTGCATTCTTCGGATCCCAACATATTTGGTGTTTACGATAGAATCAATTCGCTGGCACTGTTCGTACCCTTGGTTTTGCACAGACCAACCATGTGAAGAAGAATAAATATTGGCAGAACGTGTACACAGTTTTATATTGATTTGAATAGACAATCACATGATCAGATCTTCCTTAATCGGATCTCAGTCTGCGTTTTTACCAAATCTCTCTACGAAATGTTGTTTATTTAAGATTCGGTCAGAGCAATGATTCTAACACGTCTGTTCACTATGGCGTACAAATCATGAATCTTTTGTGAGTTCATTTGATTTATATCAACGTCTGTGTAGTCCCTATTCGGTCTGAGGTTTTTGAAGCTCCAAGCGCTCATGAGTTATATTCAGCCAGAAATCTTTTATTATCCGACATCGCCACATTTTTCCATTGGTTCATGTGCGTGCATCCTCGCCTCAGCTCAAGTTACACTCCGTTATTTTCAATTTTTCTTTAGACGCCCATTAGTTTGTTAATTGTTTCATGAAGTAAGTCGTGTCATCTATAGAATTGTCTTTAGTCGAGTCTTTTTTTTAAGTTTTTGAGTTTCGTAGTGATAAGTTTATAATTTTGCTAAAAACGTTTTCACCGTCATAAGCAAGTCTTTTATTTTAAGGTTTACTATTCAAAGTATCCTTTTCACGAGTCATTAGTATAGTAGAAGGGGTATATTTATTTATGACAATAAACATTGTATGCCATATAAGATATGATCAAATAGATTTGAAGTCATTATTTGTCAATGCCTTTAAACGTCATTATCAAGTATACAAATTTTATTTGTGTCATTTAAAGTAGAGTTGTGTGTCAAAGTCTACCGAATTAACATTATTATTGTATGGTTGATAGGTTGTATTTGGCTCATTACCATAAATTGTTATTATGTCCATACATATTTTTATGGGTTTTGTATAGTGTCTCAAAAGTTCATTGTGAGTCGTAAAGTTGAAGTTGTCAAGATTTGTAAGTGTCAAAAAGTCAAAAAATAAAAAAAAATTGCCTTACGGAAACGTATTTTCGGTGGTATCGATGTCCGATGAGGTATGTACATTTGAGCTCCATGATCACATCTGGTGAACTAGCAGCATGAAACTAGAGGACGGAGGCATCAGAGGTTGGAGGTCATTTAGTGACCTCTCGTCGATCGACGGGGGTCACACGAAGTTGTGGTGACTGTGTGTGTGTGAGTTTGTTTTTTATTTGTAGCTGCAATTTGTTGTGTGTAGTATGATTTCAAAGTTCTTGTTTTGTGTGAATAATTGAAATGTTCACAATGAGGGGGAACATGATCCAATGTTCCATTTCCAATTTTTAGTTTGTGTATGAGCAACATAATTCAACAGATTTTCCTATGTTATTCCCTGTAGTGAGATAGTGATGAGAGCCGATGATACTACTGCAACATCATGATATTTTGGTTGTTAGTTATCCACTGGAAAAACTATCCAGAGGTTGTTAGTTCTGTCGTAAAAACCATCCGTTGTGTGGTTGTTAGTAATCCACTATAAAACTATTCAGAGGTTGTTGGTATTGTCCTAAAAAACCACCCATTGTGTGGTTGTTGGTTAACCACTTGGAAAACCATCCAGAGGTTGTTGGTATTGTCCTTGAAACCATCTAGATCATGAGCAAGCTACGTAGCGACATGTTGCAATATAAGGCAGGTTTTCCCCATGTTCGCACTAAGGGGGAAATGTTAGGAAATCAATATGTTAGTGCTCAATTGGTAAATAATAATTACGTTAGTAATTATTATCATGTAATTTTGTGTTAGTAAATATGTTAGTAATTTGTTATATAGTTGTTATATAAAACAACTTATAACAAATACGGGTGAGTGAGTTTTAACAACTCACGTAGATAGGGTGGAGAGGTTATTGCTACCTCCTATATTTTAGGAAAGTTATTTCCTATATAAATGGTTGTATGTAATTCGAAAGATCTATGGAAAATTATTCTTTGTGTTAGACTATTGGGCTCTTTCAATTAGTACTAGAGCAAGATTGATATATCCCCGTGATGGAATAAAAATCTTTAAGGGGCAACCCTCTACGCTTCACCCCCAGTAGATGGAGTTTTGTGATATCTCGAGATTTTTTTAGTTTAACTATTATCGGGAATTTTGTGCCTTTTTTGGCTTACGGCGGTGTGTTCCTTCTGTTAATTTGCTCGAGTTTATAGGGGAAGAAATTTTTGAAGAAGACTTGGCATCTAGCGGGCCAAAACTTGATTTAGTTTGATCTCCTCTCACCTTAAAGCCATATATCGATACTATCTTTAACAATCGTTTGAGTTCTAATCGCATCAAATACATTTATGTTGTATTGCATTCTTCGGATCCCAACATATTTGGTGTTTACGACATAATCAATTCATCGGCACTTTGTTTGTACCCTTGGTTTTGCATGGACCAACCATGTGAAGAAGAATAAATATTGGCGAGAACATGTACACGCTTTATATTGATTTGAATAGACAATCACATGATCGATCTACCTTAATCGGATCTCGATGTGTTTTTACCAAATCTCTCTACGGAATGTTGTTTATTTAAGATTCGGTCGAGCAATAATTCTAACACGTCATTCACTATGGCGTACAAATCATGAATCTTTTGTGAGTTCATTTTATTTATATCAATGTCGGTGTAGTCCTGTTGAGTCTGAGGTTTTGAAGCTCCAAGCGCTCATGAGTTATATTCACTAGTTATCTTTTATTATCCGACATCGCCACATTTTTCCATTGGTTCATGTGCGTGCATCCTCGCCTCGGCTCAAGTTACACTCCGTTATTTTCAGAGTTTTCTTTAGACGCCCATTAGTTTGTTAATTGTCTCGTGAAGTAAGTCGTGTCATCTATAGAATTGTCTTTAGTCGAGTCTTTTTATTAAGTTTTTTGAGTTTCGTAGTGATAAGTTTATAATTTTGCTGAAAAAAATTTCATCGTCATAAGCAAGTCCCTTATTTTAAGGTTTACTATTCAAAGTATCCTTTTCATGAGTCATTAGTATAGAAGAAGGGGTATATTTATTTATGACAATAAAAATTATATGTCATATAAGATATGATCAAATAGATTTGAAGTCATTATTTGTCAATGCATGTAAATGTCATTATCAAGTATACAAAGTTTATTTGTGTCATTTGAAGTTGAGTTGTGTGTCCAAGTCTACCCATTAGCATTATTATTGTATGATTGATAGGTTGTATTTGGCTCATTACCATAAATTGTTATTAAGTCCATACATATATTTATGGGTTTTGTATAGTGTCTCAAAATTTCACCGTGAGTCATAAAGTCGAAGTTAAGATTTGTGTCAAAAAGTCACATTTTTTTTTTTTTTGCCTTACGGACGCATTTTCGGTGGTATCCGGTCCGATAGAGGTATGTAAATTTGAGCTCCATGATCACATTCGATTGAACTAGTAGCATGAAATTGGAGGATGGAGGCATAAGAGGTTGGAGGTCATTTAACGACCTCTCGTAAGTCACCAACGACGGGTCGCACGAAGGCGTGGTGGCTGTGTGTGTGTGTGTGTGTGTGTGTGTGTGTGTGTGTGTGTGTGTGTGTGTGTGTGTGTGTGTGTGTGTGTGTGTGTGTGTGTGTGTGTGTGTGTGTGTGTGTGAGTTTGTTTTTATTTCAGAGTTGCAGTTTGTTGTGTGTAGTATGATTTCAAAGTTCTTGTTTTGTGTTGAATAATTGAAATGTTCACAATGAGGGGGAACATGATCCAATGTTCCATTTCCAGTTTTCAATTTGTGTGTATGAGTAACAGAATTCAACAGATTTTCCTATGTTATTCCCTGCAGTGAGATAGTGATGAGAGCCGATGATACTACTACAACATCATGATATTGTGGTTGTTAGTTATCGACTAGAAAAACTATCTAGAGTTTGTTAGTTCTATCGTAAAAACCATCTGTTGTGTGGTTGTTAGTAATCCACTAGAAAACCATCTAGAGGTTGTTGGTATTGTCCTAAAAACCATCCATTGTGTGGTTGTTGGTTAACCACTAGGAAAACCATCCAGAGGTTGTCGGTATTGTCATTGAAACCATACAGATCATGAGCAGGCTACGTAGTGACACGTTGCAATACAAGACAAGTTTTCCCCATGTTCGTACTAAGGAGGGGAATGTTAGGAAATCAATATGTTAGTGCTCCATTGGTAAATAATAATTACATTAGTAATTATTATCATGTAATTTTGTGTTAGTAAATATGTTAGTAATTTGTTATATAGTTTTTATATAAAACAACTTATAACAAATACGGGTGAGTGAGTTTTAACAACTCACATAGATAGGGTGGAGAGGTTATTGCTACCTCCTATATTTTAGGAAAGTTATTTCCTATATAAATGGTTGTATGCAATTTGAAAGATCTATGGAAATTTTTTCTTTTTGTTAGACTATTAGGCTCTTTTAGAGACAAGGGTGTTAGTCACCTCAAACTTTTCGCAATGATTCTTTCTTTTCCTATACAAAATTGGTAGTTAAATTTCACATTTCTCAATAATACAAGAGACCCAAAAATGTGCTCCATAATGTTGTGACAAATATATATTCGTTTCCTATGTGTGCTTGCTCCAAGAATGCACTTTTGTGACCCAATAAGGAAGAGACTTGCCTCCCATCCTCTGTCCATGGTACACCCCAAGGCCCCTCCCAACTAAATGAATCCCAACTCTTTCACGGAAGTATCAAATAGGGGTGCTAGTTGTGGCCAAATCACTTCTATAAAAATGGAGGAGGAAGAATAAGGAGACCTTAACAAAAAAGTTTATTGTTGTCATACCAACAAACAAGGCATGATAATAAACACAAAGGCTATCCACAAGGATTTGCTACAAGAAGATAAAAAGAGGAAGCATTAAACACAAGGTCACTAATTTAACAACCATGAAGACATCCAAGAGAAAATTAATTCAAATATCTTTAACCCATGGCTGCTTGTAAAACATGAGACATCTAAGAGAAAATTAATTTAAACATCTTTAAACAAAACAAGCCCATTTGGGAAACATAACATTGCCAATGTAAATAGAGATAACAAACTCAAAATTAGCAACAAAGAATCAAGTCCATCAAAACTTTAATGACTCCAAGATTTAAAGACTTGCAAGAGCTCATAACAAGGAACTCAAACAAATAAAGAACCAATAGATTCTTAAGTGATTAGGGGCTCTCAAATGAAGGAAATAAACAATGTGCATTTATATAAAAGGAGATCTAAACAACAAGAAAAAGGCCCGATTCAAACATAATTTTTAGAGGAAGAAGAGAGTTACAAACATATAATTATATGAGAATTTAGAATAGAAACTCGATAATTCTTTTGTAGGGGATATTTCAAACCAAACTAGCCTAAAGAGAGGATAAACTTATCTCAACATGTAAACCCACTTGGGTAGCGAAAATGACAATTAACTAGGGCAATTTGTGCCTAAAGACAATTTTCATTGCGCGCGACACACTGCACACACGCACGCACGCACGCACGCACGCACGCACGCACGCACTGGCCTTTGGGAAGACTCCAGTGGGTCCTCCTGAGAGGTCTAGGGCACTGCAAGTGCCCTCTCCCGTCACCTGGCACCGTGTCCCTAGATTTCCGATACTTACGCATTTTTTGATCATGTGATTGCAACATCCTAAGTTGATGTTATATCGGGTTCTTCCAGTTCGTACACACTTTGGGATAAGTAAAATCAAGGTAAGTTCCCTATCCTTTTCATTTTCTTTCATAATTACATCAAATAAAATTGCCTAGCATTTGTATTTCATTGTATATCATTATAGCAAATTTCTAGATTTAGATCTTAGTAAAATAACTCGATTCCATTGAATCATTTTGGTGAACCCGTAGCTTAGAAATCCTTTCCCTAGGATCCACAAAACCCTAAATGGATAAAATTATCTCTTCTTCTCCTAAGCAAGCTATGCATCATGAGAGTGTTAATCGTATCCTTGATGATGGTGTTGTGGCTTAATTTCTTGATCTTTACCATTATACTAAATTTGATGATAATTTGCAATGATTGTTATATGCTAATGAACACATGATCCCTACTAGTTTCGAACACTCTACTATTAACTTTGTTTGTAAAGAAAAAAAAATTTCTAGTTGTACTCCTTGTTACTCATTTGACACTAGGGCCACTCCACTTCTTTTATTTCTGGAAACTCTTGATGATGCTATTATCGATTATATGCTTGGTCTTGATTGCAATACTGTAGATAAAAAGATGATGAAAATATGTATGTGCATGATGTCGTTTCTCATAATAGTCGAGATGATTGTATAGTTGTATCTCATACTCCTTGCATTTCTGAAAATGCTTCTAATGATTGTAAAGATACATCTCATGATAGTTCTTCTCCTACTTCATTATATGTTGATGATACACTTGATGAAATCCTTGTGTGTGATTATTTGTCTGATAATGATGATGCACATATTAGTAACAATTATACTTATTTGCATACCGTTGAATGTGAATTATCTACTCTGCTTTCATCTTCTTCTGAGATTGTATCTAGTAACATGCATGTTGATTCTTCTCCTTCTATTGCTTCATCTTCCTCTATTGCTTCATCTCCCATCGACTCTTCCAATGTTATTCCTAATGCTTTTATTGACATTCCATGTTCTTCACCACATATTACTTCTTCCACACCTACATCTAGTGTGCCTATAGCATTGGCATCCTCCACTACTTCTTCTGACATTCCTATGATCACTCATAATGGCAAGCTTCAACCACTCAATGTACCTTTTACATCTTCTACCATTCCTCCACATGATATCTTGTCACTCATGCATGTTGTTGGGAAATTACAATCTCAGGTCCAATCTCTAACTCTTGAAAGCAAAGCCTATTATGCTTATATCAATAACAATTATTTACATGGCAATCTCATTCCAAAAAGATTCACAATTCAACATTTCCTAAGGATTTTATCATGCCTACATTTTCATGTTTTGATGGTATTGAAAATCCATATTTGTATCTCAAACATTATCATCTAGATATGGATTCTTACTCGAATGATCGATTATTGCTTAAATATTTTTGTCATAGTATTACTGATGATGCTCTCCAATGGTACACATATCTACCTTTTGGATCTATTAGTACCTATTGTGAAATGGAAGAGGTCTTTCTTTGACGTTTTATACTTAACAATGGTCCTAGAGTCACACATGATCACTTACTTGGCTTACATCAAGGCAATACAAAACCTATTATTGATTATATTATGTGGTTCAATGTTTGCATGCATCAGCTAGTCTTTCATCCCATTGATTTAGAGAAGCAATTCATATTTTTCATGGCTTGATTCCTGCTTTAAAACAACGCTTGCAATATGACACATGCGAATCATTCACACTATTATGCTATAAGGTCATTGATCTAGAACAAGATCTAATTGCTACACATGTTATAGATCCTCCTCTTATTTTTTCTAGTGTTGCATCATCTTTTAGGTATTTTCCCTCCCATCTATTAAGCGTCCTCCAAGGTCTCCATCTCCTCCACCTCATGCAAGCAAGTTCAGTCTTCTCCATCGCATAAGCGTCCTTCATCTCCTCCACCGCATGCGGTGGGCTCCACCCAAGAATTTTACATCTCCTACTCTGGGAGCCATTGCATTTTTCTCATGTTGTTAAGCCTCATGATGTGTTGTGTGCTTTTCTTGATAAGAACTTGATTCACTTTCCTTCTAATCAACATCATCCTCCTCATCGCTTACAACACCAATGTGATCGTCCTTATTGCAACTATCATCGCATCAATGGCCATCATGAAAATTATTGTTGCACCCTTCATGAAAAATTACAACAATTAGAAGACAAGGGTGTCATTGCCTTTGGCTCTCACTCTCATGAGTGGTATATGTCTCCAATTCCACACAAGCATGTTGTTACTCCAGTTCACTTATCTCCTTCACCTACTTCTAAGGTCATTATTCGTACATCGCCTCAAGTCATTATTCATGCACGGCCTCCACCTTTCTCATCCACCTCTACATCATCCACTTTCTTCACCATCTCATTCATTTCAAAATGCTCCTACACAAATTGGCTTCCAAATTCGCCGGCATATATGCTTCCCACACCGCTGCATCTCCCATCATTGGCACCATCTCATTAGACATTCAGTTTGGCTCATACACTCATGTTGCTTCCACTTCACATGCTTCCATCGCTCCACACCCGCTTGGTCTTTGGTAGGTGATTTTTCTCACCTCACCACCCATGATGCACTCATGTTCTCATGGTTCTTACATGACTGTGAGGGATATGTTACAATAAGAACCTCGTTTCATTTCTAACCTACACATTTCATTGACATATCTATCTAGTGTACACTATCATACCATTTCCTAATGATGCACTCATATTTTGTAGTTCGTTCATGACTGCTAAGGGGTCTTATACAAATGAACCTCATCTTACTACAAATACATTGGGGGCATTATAATTCTTCCCCCATCTTCATCATCACTTACACATGATTTCATACATCATTATACATATTTTTCATTCTACACTTAGTGACATATCATTATATTATTTCCTATCATCTCATGATTCATTCATTTTATCTATGGTACTATATCACATACATCTATTACTATCCATCACATACATCTATAAATATTACATACCATTTATCCTCATTCATACATTGTAATCCAATTTTCAAAGTGTTACTCATCATCTATGTCATATATTCATTCACACAATACAAATCAAACATCACACATCTATATACAAACACCAATCATCACATCACACATCAATAAACATCAATACAACACAATTATGCAAATCGTCCATATATATAGACCGATTAAAACCATAGTTTCAAAATACAATCACTAGGGGGAAATCCCCCACACATCGCTACATCGATATATGTCATACATCATCATTATTGTCACTATAGATAACTCTGGGAGCTCTAGAATTAAATGCTTCATCGCCCAATCTATGTCGTTGGTCGTGACCCCAATATCTCACGACCTTCCTACGTAATAACGCTAACTCAACCTTCGCTCTAAGAATCACCTTTGCAAATCCACATACTATGTAAACACATTCTACGCTAAGGCTCCTCCCCTACAACCTCCCTGCTCTTTGAGTCTCTTCTCACGTCTCGTCACACTCACTCAACAACATGGTACATGTCATTACTTTGCTATCACCACTTTGTCTCGAAAAAGTGTGCATGCTCACCCGCAATGGCATATAATCACTCCAACATACCACCTCCAACAGAACATCGGTAAACACATTCCGTGTAAATATGTGGATGGATGTGTCCACAATTAGCGATACCAATACATCACCTGCATCCATATATTGACACATTAGTTACTATACAAGATAACTGACAATTAATCAACTAAGTAACAAACCACAACTATCAAATATTCATGCTTTTTTATCACTTCCACTACACTATCGGAGGCGGGTTCCTACCCCTCTACTCCTCCAACTGGTTGGACTCCTTCCGCATCCATGACAATTAGAAACAATAGCACTCATTGATGTGTTGCCCACCATGCACTATAGGTCTTAGTACATCCTCTGTCATAGACCTCTAACGACTTTATCACACATCTACCTCATCTGGACCAAGCGGCACTAGTTATGTTCTTGTGGGTCTTGGTATCGCCCCTGGTCTCAAGTTAGTGCTTTTATTTCTCATATTCATGCATATGGCTCTGAGGGCACATCCTGAGCCATACTGAATTGTCACGATACACACTCTATCCGAAATAGCTCGGTCACCCCTAGAAACCGGTCCTCCGTAATCACATAGTAGGAAAAATACACTGTAGCTCCACTCCATCCTCTAGCCACCTCCATAGGCTTAATACGGCCTCCATATAATGACCCCTTTTCCCCATACAATCCAACATTGATCTATAAGTATCGGTGTCCATCCTCCTACTACTGGACAACTCTACCCATGTCGCAAAAAAATATTTGGTCTCACCTCTACACATGGCCCACCAAACAGCCTCAGTATCATCACAATGTGCTCATAATCCCATACATGTAGCAATGTGGTGGCTTTAAATCCACCCCCATGTTCCTCCTACGTAAACCCGTATATAGGTCCTCAGTATACAGTGTTCCAATGCACATCATTCCCATGCATACCTAATACCACCCTCCTCTATACGACAACAAACATCATGCATCTTTTACAAGATGCCTTAACCACCACCCTTTGTTACCACTAAAGAAGCAATCATAACTATGATAAACTTCCACAATCGCGAAACACATGGTCTCGTATGACATCCAAGCTAATGTGTGTCTCGATCAGACTCGTGTCCTTGTAAAATACCATCTAGTTGCTTGTATCTCTACCTCAAAGCATCCTCTACTACCATCACCCAGATCCTCTCACCTCAACCTTGGTAGTCGCAATATGTGATATACATCCTCTAGGGTCGTAGTCATCTCCCGTTAGGTAACCAAAAATACACGTCTACACACCATCACTTGTATAATACAATAATCATTGAAATATTATGGGGCATATTCCTCATCCTCGCTATGTGCCATGAGATGGCATGTTCTAGTGTATCCCACTCATTGTCCGATAAGCTCAATCCCAACAATGTGCTCAAATGAAGACCACCGTAGAACTCTCTTGAATGAATATCCCTCTACACAACACAAAACAACAAAAAAATGACATCAACACCTCACATACATGCAAATACACCTAACACTAACATCAACAAACATCAACTTTCACATTTATAACATTCTAGGATAAAAAAATCCTTTTGGGTCGCTTGATGCCTAGGAGCAGGCAGGGCGCCAAGAGCAAGTCACTAGTGCCTATATTTGGGCGCTAACATCCCAAAGGTCATTAGCGCCTTCGCTACTCTTTCCCAAGTCAAAAACGCCTAGAAACTCAAAAATGTAATTTCACAAAAATTCACAAAAATAACTCATTTCAACACATTTTTTGAAAATAACCATACTCACTAACTCAGTTGTCATATGTGATGTCACGGCCACCGCCACCATCTCGAACCAACTTAATCAAATTGCTCTAACTTACAACATCTTCACGCACTCGGGGATCAAACTCACACTTGATCAAAGTTCAAATGAAGTCACTAGTCATTTTTACACTTACTATATATAGCACTTTTAATAATTGTTACATTACTATAGTCACTATTTACGTTCATTCTCCCAACTAATACACATCACACAATTTCTCATATCTTGAGCTTTGATACTCTTCTGTTTCTTGTCCGTTTGTGTCATTCTCTTTAGATTTTTTCCTACTATCATATTTTACACATTCCACTACGTTATATTCCAATTCCACACACTTTCAACTCAATATACACACAATTTTATGACATCTACAACACTTCATTTCATCCACTATTACATAATTACATAACTACTTTCGGATCGTGTTCATTCTCACTATCACTCTCCCTTTCACCGAAAGGGGGCATACTGATCGAGGATCATCCTCTGATTTGTCTTAGGATATTATGTGATTATTACACATCTTGTATACATCTTATACAACATGCGACATTTTCTATCACCACTTATCGACTCCCCTAATGACCTAATCTGGGGGCAACAATAAAAAAATCTCTCCATGAGTAATGTATCGTACACATTCAATCTCAATACAATTTTCTACTACTCAAATCAAATCAACCAATCAACACGACAAAACATATTTACTATCTCTCCCATATGACCTAACTTGGGAGCTACATCACTTCGTATCTTTCCCAGATGACCTAACATGGGAAAATCACTTTACATTTTATATCACTTCCAGATGACCTAACATGGAAGCCATCTAGAATCATACACATCAAGGAGACACACTTTGAGTGGGAGTAATGAGACGTCATTTCATTTCCTATACTTGCTCATATATGGGTTATTCTCGTTGGATCGAAATGAACAAAAATTGTTCTTTTGTCTGTCTGCAACAACTAGACCTTTTGAGGATGTAGTTAAAGTTGGAGGGAAAAACTAGACCTTCCTCCCTACACTCTTCCTCTAGCGGCAAGACACCCAAATCATTCATTTTTTCACATATACAAAAATCGAGTTGGGAATTGATCACTCCCTACCCCATCAAATCTCCATCAAGTGAAAAAATCAAAATCTCGAAATTCTCTCGAAAATTGAAACCAACAATCTCTCTAAGTGCTCCTCACAACGATTCATCATCTCTCTCTTTTATGCCTCATGGATCAACACGTCGAGCTATGATTCATCATGCTATATGTTCTTATTATGCACATACTTACATCAGTGGATTCTCTGGATTTCTTTTAGGTATGTTCCTTACTTCCTTTACACTACTTGAATTTCATTCAAATAACATAAGGGGGGGACATGTAGACACAAAATCACACACTTACTACTATTTACTATACCACCAAGTATGTTGTTTTATGTATGGATCTTTAGTAAGAAAAGTATTCACTGGTGACACGCTTCCTAGTCCATTCACTTGCTTTGGTTTGTTTCCATTACTTTTACCTTTCACACTTGTCACTCATACACCTAGTTACGGTCAGTCACATGGATCTCTTGCTTAAATTTCGACACCTTTGTACACGACATCCCAACTAGTACCTCGGGATATGAGTAGAAAAACCAAAAGGACCGACCACAAATGTCAAAAATATGATTAAAAAAAGAGGACATGGGCACCAGGATGGACAGGGGCACTGGGCCCTAGCGATAAAGGGGGAATGTAGACACAAAATCATGCACTTGTTACTATTTACTATACCGCCATGTATGTTGTTTTATGTATAAATCTTGAGTAAGAAAAGTATTCACTAGTGACACACTTCCTAGTCCATTCACTTGCTTTCGTTTGTTTCCATTGCTTGTATCTTTCACACTTATCACTCATACACCCAATTCGGTCAATTCATATTGATCCCTATTTGTCGATCTTCACACATTTGTCGTCGATTGTCTCTAGACAATTAGCGCCCGTGTGCTCCTATCCATCCTAGGTGCCCGTGTCCTCTTTGTTTTTAATCATATTTTTACATTTGTGGTCGTTCCTTTCGGTTTTCCCACACATATCCCAAGGTACTAGTCGACATGTCATGTTATTTGTGTCAAAATTCAAGCAAGAGATCCCTATATAAACACAACATACATACCATTATAATGGCGGGTAATTTCTATCAAGGGATATCTATCTACATATCAAAGGGACTGCATCTTGGGCTTATTACTCTACATACACATTACATAGGAAGGGGAAGTTCATTTTTCCATCCACACATTTGCATTCTATCTAGCTACAGCCTGTTATCTTGGTGTCATCGGTGCGAGGGAAACCTAGGAGCACTATTGCACACACAAGCACATAGAACTACATTAGGTCTAAGATGTAGTGCAACGCTTGGTCATAAGTTCACTTGTTTAAGATCCGAGGACAATCCGACCCCTCATTTTGTATATTTATTTTTGGGATTCCATGTTGTTTGAGGGTTTTGTAGGAGATTATTTGTGTTGCAGATTTATAGGTACCTCGGCAATCTAAGTGTGACATACATGCGATCGGTGGTGAATAAGAGTGAAACCCTAACAATGGTGTCAAAACCAAATTATGACCTTCTCATCGACTCTAGCGTCTCATAGAGGTCTAGGGTGCCCATAGGCTCCCTCGTCCTTACCTAGGCGCCCGTATCCTAGCATTCCCGATACTTACGCATTTTTAAGAGCATGATTACAAAATCCCGAGTTGTTTTATCGAGTTCTTCCAGTTAAGTACACACTTCGGGATAAGCAAAATCAAGATAAGTTCCCTATCCTTTTCATTTGCTTTCGTAATTACATCAAATAAAATTGCCTAGCGTTTGTATTTCATTGTATATCATTATAGAAATTTTCTAGATTCGGATCTCAAGAAAATAATTCAAATTCCATTGAATCGATTTGTTTTACTTAAATACTATGAAATCCCAAAAGATAAGGGAGTATGTATACATTTAATCCATCATGACTTGTTAGATAATTCGATAAGGAGAGTCATGTGGATGGGCATGTATGCACACAGGGCATAAGTCTCCACACCCCTCTTCCATCTTGGTGTGAAGGCATTGTTGGGAATGTTCCAACTTTGCATGGCATTACATAAGGCATATTGTGTACCGATTCAATTGTATCGTAATTATCGTGTAATGTTGGATTTCACCATAATGTGCAAATCAATTGTGTAATGTAGGAGGTTTGAAGAATATTATAATTTAGATACAAGCATGCACCCAAGTGTGTGGATACTTGAGCATTAAATAATATGATCTAAAGTTGCACAAGCGCAATGCAAATTTTGTGTGGGACCATGTACGGTGGGAGTTTCTTTATGATGTGTACAAGAGAAGTGTAACAATGGATAACGATGGGTGGAGATAGTGATGGTTATGGATAGCAATTTTTGTGTTGTCGAAGAAATTTTTAGAGGATTGAATATGTCAAGTGATGTGTTAATGATGATTAGATGGCGCTTTACTCTTGAAAGCATATAACTGTGACCCACTTTTTGGTACTTTTTGTACCTTCAGTAAAATAGGTCTAACAACCAAAACTTGACCAAGCACATAAAAAATGACCAAACATGTATTTTTAAGAGCTTAAATATACCACTACAGTGTAAGGCATCCGTAATTTACTTGAATTTTTAAGTCTTTAAAGTATTTTTAAATATGTACTTACTAGTCATTGGATTGTTCTAAAGCATGCATATGTTTTGGAGCGTGATGATTCCTTGAAACAATCATTGAAAGTACTTGTGAGATATATTTTGGGGATTTTTATTTTTATAAATATCAATTGGGTCTAGCATGAATATGAGAGCAAGATGTATATAAGATACATCAAAGCACAATACTATGTCCCACTTTGTTTTGTATTTGTTGTACCTTTATAAACATGAATTTTTAGTTTCATTGATTTTCCAAAGGTAATAGCCACAAAACCGTACACATTCATGAAATTCCACGAACTAATGAAATGTTGTGTTTAAAGTGTAGAATACATGTAAAAAAATTTAAAGAAAAAAATTTGGTCTTTTTCTTAATTATATTCATACGTTGTTTTTTATTTTATAATAGAGGAACGATTGTCCGTGTGGTGTTTTTAAATGAAAACTTATTTTTTCACCATGAAATTTTAGATATATGTTCTAGATTTGAATATCGAGTTCCTATCAAATTTTCATATTTTTTTGTTTTTATTTATTTATTAATTTTTTAGTGAAGATATTTTCAGATAAAGGGCATACATATGTTTATGCCAATATATTTTAAGATTTATATTGAAATTGATTTTTTTCATAGCTACGAAGAAGACTTCAAAAAATAGTAAGTTTATTTTTTTCAAATTTTTTAATATATTTTACTATTTTTCAAATTTTGTTGAAAGTGTACTACTGATTGTCATAAAATACCATACGTTGGAAAAAAATTAAATTAAATAGTAAAACAATTTTTTTAAATGAAAATTATATTTTTAGAAAGGTAATAAAAATTGTATTTTGGTGTAAAATTTTGTAATTTAACTAATTAATTTACCCTAAATACGTGGCACCTATGTGGCACATTTTGGCCAATAATTATCCTCCAAATGGATTTGGAGCCAAAATGTGCCACATAAGGGTGTTCGAGATGAAGGGGGTTCGCGTGAACCCCCTTTAAGTATAATTTTGTTGGTGCACTCTCCATAAAGTGTGGAAGGTAAATTATGGCTTTTGGAGTTCACCCGAACCCCCTGAAATCCACCTGAACCCAACTCCTCACTCGTGTTTTGGAACACCAAGTGGGACAGAGTATTGTGCTTTAATGTATTATGCACGTTAAGTGTTGAATAATGTATAGCATTATAAGTTAGGTGAAGGTTATTCATGGACTACTAAAGTACTACGAACATAGTGTTATTTTGATTTTTTTAATTGTTAGGTTAGATTAAGTATAATAAGATAAATCTTTGTTGGGTTTTTTTACTCGAAATGATTTTCCTAGGATAAACCTATGATTATATCTTGTGTTTTAATTCTACTTTGTGTGGTTTTAATATGCATGCTTGTCATTCCTCTTTTATGCATTATATATATTTAATTTTTAGTTGGGTGATTTGCATTGGATCTATATCCCAATATCTATATAAGAGTTTTTGGGTGTTTTTCAAATATGTAGAAACTTTGATACTAGAACTTGAAAAGTTGTTTTGATTGAGGTGTGTGAATCTTACACAAGGATCAAACATGTCGGGAAGTTCTAGAATAGATATTGAAAAGTTCAATGGGAAAAAGTTTGAGGTATGGAATCTCAATATGGAAGATCTCTTGATTGAAAAATATTAGTGGGTTCTTGTGTCACAAATACAACATGTGTAGTCTAAGCAAATTATTTTTAATAACGTCGATAGGAAATCAAGACTTTATATCCAACTACGACTATCAAATTCAGTGTTATTGAATGTATCGATGAAAATAAAGAAAAGGATTTGTGGGATAAATTGGGAAAGTTATACCAAGTTTAATCTTCTGGTTAACAAACTATTTCTATAAAGGAAGATGTATCCCTTAAGGATGAAGGATGGAATCTCAATTATAGAGCACCTAAATTTTTCTAACTCTTAATTGATTTAGTTATTTTTGTTGATATTAATATAGGGGATGAGAATAGATGTATTACGCTTGAACATGTTCATTTCTAGAATCTTGGGAAAATTTGGTGATGACGATCACTAGTACTTCAACCAAGCTCAAGATGGATGAGATTGTCTCGACCTTATTTTCAGATAAAGTAAGGCACAAACCTTCTAAATATTAGCAAGGTGATTTGTTTCTAGTGCATGGGAGGGTACAAGAAAAAGGAAAGCAAAGACAAGGGAGAAAAGTGTAAAGTCTAGGGGTATCTAAGACTCCAAATAAGCCCTCTTTGAATAATTTTTGGAATTACAAAAAAATAGGACAATTTAAGAAGGATTGCAAGGTGAATATGGATGAGAGTAAACCACCTAATGGTACATCCTTTGGTGAAAAACTCATTGATGAAGGTGGTGATGCATACTTGGAAACTCTAAGTACACAATCATTCCGGCCACATGAATTCTCACATAAATTGATTCTAAAAATGAGAATTATGATGGTGGCAAGGTTTTTATGGGAGATAAATCTACTCAACATCTTTGGGTTGAGGTAGATTTAAATTAAGGTTAAACTATTGGAGGATCAAGAATCTCTCTGGTGTTTGCACATTCTTGACTTTGTGGGGAATCTAGTTTCAGTTAGCAAGATGTGCTATGATTGATTGCAAATCTCATTTACAAAGGATAGCTTCAAAATAGTGTGCGGGGTAATGGTTCTTTGCGAGAGGAGTGCACATTGTAACTTTTTCAAGTCGTATGTATGGTTATTGGTGCTTGTAAAACCACTATTTTTCTTAATGCCAATGAGGTATATGAGAAAACTTGCATGTCTCTAGTGGTGAAGACAATGTTATGGCATGATGGGTTGGGTCATATTGGTGAAAAAGGATTGTGCACATTACAATATAAAGGAATGGCCAAAGATATTGATGATGGTCCCTTTAACTTTGACTTCTATGAGCATTGTGTCTATGGAAAACAGAGAAAAGTGAAGTTTCTCATAAGTATTGCATGAGTAAAAGGGTTATTACAAGTAATACATATTGATGTGTTTGCATTGGTAAAGATTACATCACTCGGGATAATTATGTGCTATGGGTCAATCATAGATGAATTTTCAAGGAAAATATAGATATATAATCTCTTGAAGAAGTTTGAGGTTTTCAAGACATTTAAGTCGTTCAAAACCCTTATGGAGAACCAAAAGGAGAAAGATCAAAGTGTTGTGCACGATAATGGGGGACCATTTTGTTCCAAAGAATTTGAAAATTTTTACGACTCCAAAATTAAGAGAAATAAAACTCCATATACGCCACAACAAAATGGAGTTATGGAGTAGATAAATAGGATGTTGATGGAAAAAAATTGAGTATGGTCGGTAGTGCACGATTGGAGTAGAATTTTTGGGTTGAAGCAATCATTACTAATTTTTATTTGGTGAGCCACTTTCATCATCAATATTGGAAAATATGACTCCACGAAAGCTTGGATCGGTAAGAAACAATCCCTTGAACATGTGATAGTTTATGGTTATGATGAATTTGTTCATTTTTAAAGGAGAGGAGGAAAAATCTTGACTATAAGTCCGAGAAGTGCATCTTTATGGGATATGGGGATGGTTTGAAAGGGTATAAGATTTGTAATCCAAAATAAAGAAGATGGTATACCTTCGTAATTTTGTCTTCAAATTGTTGAAGAGGATTCCTACACAAAAGGATGTGCACAATGATGAGACTGAGCTTAAACATTTCGAAAAGTGGCCAAAATAAGAATTGAACAGAGTTTGGGTTGATGCGAGTTTGAAGAGTCTATAACGAAATATGATTTTTCTAATGAATAATTAGTGCCAATAAAGGAGGAAGAACCCTAGACAATGTGTGCAAAAGGATAGAAAAAGTGTGCAAAATATCAAAAAGGTATAGTCCCACTAATTATTGTTCTAAATTCCTACTCTCGAGTGAAATGATGACAATTCATAACGAAGGCATTAATTATTGGTTTATAAGGAAAATGCATTTTCGAAGGAATCCATAAAGAGGAGATGGAGTCTCTAACAACTAATCATACTTGGGATTTGGTTAAGATACCTCCTAAAATAAATCCTTTGGGATGTAAATAAGTGTACAAAAGGAAGTGCAATGTGCAAAGAAAATTAGATAAATACAATGCTCGTATAGTTGCAAAAAGGTTCCCTCATGTCGAGGGAATTGAATTGGTGAGGTATTCTCTCTTGTTAAGGTATTCTCTCCTATAATAAAATTGACTTCAATAATATTTATTTCAGCTATTATAGTTGTATATGATCTGGAGATAGATCATATGGATGTTAAAATAGTGTTCTTACATGGAGAGCTTGAAGAATAAATCTATATGGTACAACCTAAAGGTTTCAAGGTCAAAGGAAAAGAAGATTTGGTCCACCACTAGAAGAAATCTTTGTATGACCTGAAACAATTACCAAGGATGTGGAATTAAAATTTTAGAAATCATGCACAAATTTGGTCTCATGCACGGTGAGGTAGATCCTTAGGTGTACTTCAAAAAGGAATAAACTTTGTCATCACGGTGATCTATGTTGATGACGTACGATTGATTAGAAATTTCAAGGCAAAGATCAAGCAATTAAAGTCTCATCTATCTACCTAGTTCGACATGAAAGATCTTGGTACTGTAAAATTTAATTTAGGCAAGGAATTGTATGAGATCGAATGAACATGAAAACTTGGTTGAGTCAAAGGAAGTATGTTGATACATTATTTGAAAGGTATAAGATGCAAGACATGAAACATGTAAGCACACCTTTCTCAGTTGGTTAGAAACTCTCAGTTGCACAATGTTCAAAATCTCGAGAGAAGCTAGAGGACATGAGTTAGGTATTGTATTCAAGTGTAGTGGGAAGTCTAATATATGTAATGATTTTCACAAAACATGGCATTTCAAATGCAATGGGAATTTTTAGTAGATATATGGAAAATCCTACGCAAAAACGTTGTACCGCGATGATAAGGATTTCTAGATATTTACGTGGAATGTTAGATCATTTGATTTACTATTAGGGAAACCCTAGTGAAAGTAAGGTATTGAGTTTACATGGTTTTTGGACTCGACTGGGTGGAGATCTAGATTTGCACGATCCACCAAAGGGGGTATGTTTCAAATTGTTTAATAGAGCGGTAAGCTAGATGAGAAAATGTCAAGTATTATGATTTCCACCATTGAAGCGGAGTATATGGTAGCTACTCATGCAAACAAGGAATCAATGTTCCTTCGTAGATTGTATTCCATAATTGTTTATCTAAGGAATAGTGAGGATATATTGTTACTCGTAGAGTGTGATTTATCCGGGAAAGAACCATGAGTATCATACACATACCAGGCACATTGATGTGTAATATAATTTTATAAAGGAAATGATGGAATAAAATAAGGTACCACTGAAGAAGGTGGAGACCAATCTAAATGTTGTGGATTCATTGACTAAGGTAGTGACTACTAAGAAGTTTATCTAGTGTAGAGAAATATGGGTTCAATCACTGGGTATGCTAAAGAATGAGTTTGTGTTCCCTTCATGCAAAGTGTTCAATTTTTGAGAGAATGTTGGGAATGTTTCAAATTTGCATGGCATTACGCATGGCATATTACACATTGGTTTGATTGGCGAAAGAACTATCATGCAATGGTTGGATTGCATAGTAATGCACAACTCCAAAGTGTGTAATACGAGAGTTGTGAATAATATTGTAATTCAAATATAAGCATATGCATAAGTGTGTGGGTACTTAAGCATTATTGAATATTCTTTAGAGGTTAGAAACGTAGTGTAAATTATGTGAGACTATGCATGGGACCAATGCACAGATGCAATTGCTTTATGATGTGCACAAGAGGAACGCAACATGGGATTATGACGGATGTGCATAGTGATTGTTATGCATTGTCGTCAATTTTTTAGAGGACTAAAGATGTTGAACGACACATTAATGATGATTAAGTGGCAATTTGAGAGAATATCAAGATTATTTGTCAAACTAATCATTGGATTGTTCTAAAGTATGCATATGTTTTGGATCACATTGATTCTCAGGAGTTAATCGTTTAAAGAAATTATGACAACTATTCTAGGGTTTTTGTTCTTTCTATAAATATCAATTAAATCTAAGATGAATGTGAGAGTGATATGTATGTTAAAGACATCATCTAAGTATGTGAGTTAATATATTAAGCATGTTAAGTGTTGAATATTGTATAGTATTGTATGTTAGAATTGTAGTTGCATAAAGGTTGTGTATGAACTACGATGTACTGCGAAACAGTCTTGTTTTGAATTTTGTTTTATTGTTGGGTTAGATTAAGTGCAATTTGTGTTTGTCATTCATATTTTTTGAATTAGATCTACATAATTTTTGGTTGGGTTTATGTAGTTTGTGTTAGATCTATATCCCAACAGGCATGCACTGGAGGTGAAGCCTTATAAAAAACATGTTGAAATTACTTTCCTATAACTTAATGGGGTGTCTAAGGAGGGTTGTTTTATTTGTGATTTGGAAGCATATGATTTTTGTATGCTTGCTTTGAAAAAATGAGCCCTCCCCTACCCCACACCACCACCCCCATTTCCTAAGAGTTGTAATAGCCTATACTTTGATGATTTTTCTTAAAAGATTCCTAAATTATCATCTAGTACAATAATGATAATTTAGAATAAAAATAATAAATCCAAATATTTCAAATTATGTTACTCTTGCATATATCAATGAAAGTACAATTAGGGTTTAGTATTTTACATAAATAAGTGTTCTATCATATTTAGATAATATGATAGAGTGCTCAAGATATGCACACAAGTAGAGCGGTGTGACGTCAAGATGTCTATAAAACATTAGGATTACAAACTATGTGCAACATAGGTTTGTGGAATCCTAGACATGTTCATGGTTGAACTTATCCCTCGGGTTACAAACATGTCTTCTAGTGTCATGAACAGGATCTAAATTTTAGGATCCAACTCATATGTCTTTGAAGGCATACTTTTATGTTTATTTCCATGTAATTTTTGTCTTATACCAAGATATAGCTTCTCCTTGCTTGAAACCCCAAAAGGAGTTAGTAACAATTGGGTTAGGCTACCTCAAAGACACCCCGCCGATATGATTGATGTTTCCTACATACCAATACTTTAAAGAAGAGGGATCAAGCCACGTGTATTCCTCCCAACCCTATGATGAGACTCAATTGATATAGATAAAAACAATATAAGATGTATCCCTTGATCCAACCCTCTCACTTGGCAAGATACACCTAATACTTCGGTTTTGGCTCATGATTGATCTAAGAAGAAATATAGATGTATTTAGAATTTTAGTAGCTTGTTGTTGTGATAATGCTTTAAGAAATTAGATGCTTAAAAACTTTGTCACTTTTACCTCTTTGTGTGAGTTAAATAGAGAATCCATAGATGCCCCTAATAGCTTAGGTTAGATATGTTTACATATGTTACCATCGAATGATTTCCGTTTAATCTTGAACAAATGTACCACCTAAGTTCGACTAAGTTGTACACTTAAAAATATGATCATTGAAAGTGCAAGGAATTGGTTTATAGTATGATGGATAGGTTCATGTACCCAAAACCTCTCTAAGGTGTTCAAGGAATCAATTCTAAGATGAGTGCAAGTTTGTAGATATATTTTATAGAATGTGTAGTGATTCTTAGTAAGTTGAGCTAGAGAATAGTTGAGGTCTAGTGGAATTAGGACATCGGAAAGAATTGGATGGTTCCTTAATTGTTCATTTGTATATAAATTGGGTTAATGTCAAGAGTATTTACATTTCCAACTTCTTGAACCAGATTTAGGGTACTATAATTTCCCCACTTTTAATATAATAATGAAAAATACTTGATTAAAAGAACATACAAACCTTATGCCTTAGCCTTAGTCATGGGTTGATTGTTGTAAACTCTTGAGTGGCATATGAAACATGTAATTACATGGGAAAGACACATAGATCAATTCTCGATAATGGTTCTATCAATTTGTAAATTTATTTTTGAATAATTATATATTTGAAATGCTTGTAATACTGATGAAATATGCATAAGAATAATTACATATGATTGGTCGAGTCGAACCATGCCCCCAACTTGTTAAATTTGACTAGTTTTGTGGGGCTTACCCCTTATAAAGTGAGTGCTATCATTTTGTAATTTAATATCCTTTCCCATAGATTGAGATGTTTTTCTAACTAAATATCCTTTTCGGTGGTTTCTATGCTACTTAATAGCCATACTTGTAGTTTTTATGATAACTTAACATCCTTGCATGTACCTTATGTGCTAAATTTATAGTCTTGCTTGTAAATTTTATGCTAACCTAATAACAATTCATGTAGATTATGTGCTAACTTAATATCCTTTCCAATAGCTTTTGATATAACTTAATAGCCTTGCTAATAGCTTGACATCTTATTCAATTTTGTGGACTATTGAGACCAATTGCAATTTTTGGCTATTAGAGGAGCCATATAACATTCTTGAGCTATTAAGGGATTTGTCTATCATTTTTATCTACTAAGGGAACCATATATTATCCTTGAGATACTAAAGGAACAATATATTGATTTTGTGTGTGTGATGAGATCACTAAACCTTTGTGATAAGTAAATAAGATTGATCTTAATTTGTGTTCTAGAAGTCAAGATAGTTATAGTGCATGTGTTCATTATTCATGTTTGAGAGTAGAGTATAGATTTAGTAGTGTGTTTTAAGTATTTCTTCTAAATACTAATTTATAAGTTTTTTATGATGAATTAATGATGTCATAATTTCCATTTTGAATGTGCTTTTATGTTTTGCTTGTATAATTTTGTCTATGCACTCTAGTCGGATGAGTGGTTTTTTCTTATTCCACCTCGACAATGCCCACTATCACACAATGTCAAGGAAGGTCAAAATCCTACATTACTAAGAGAAGTTGAGATGAGGCGTAACACTTACCATTGATTTTTCTAGTGTTGTGAGATGTTGAGATATAATATTTTGTGGCCCATTGAAGAAATTAAATGTGTTTAATAACATGCCAAATATAGCTCATGAAGGAATACCTCTTGGAAGAGGAAGAGGAAGAGGAAGAGAAGTTCGAGCACCATGAATTGTGGGTCATGTTGATATGAATCATACACCCATATTATTTCCTATGGTAGGATTTAAGAGAGTTGTAGACATTAGTGAAGAAAGTGATGTTGAAGAGAAATGTGAAGTCCCAACGACGAGAACTTGAAGAAGATTCTAACCCTATAGAAAATATCATCAAAGTCATTTCTAAATGTTGACGTAAGGAGAGAATCGATGCCCCTAATTATTCTAGAAGCATTAGTCGTGGAAATTTGATAGATTGGATTATAGAGCTAGAAAAATATATTGATTACGAGTGAATAAATGAACCTAATAGAGTGATGTTTGCATATACACCAAGTTGAAAGTATTGCATCTCATTAGTGGAATCATATGCGTGAGAAAGGTTAGAATGGGAGGAGAAAAGATGAAAACTTGAAGTAAAACGATTTAAAATTTTGAGGAATTTTTACCATTTGACTATGAATTGAATTTGTTCAAGAGTTGTAGAACCTAAAGTAGAGAGTTGAGTGTAAAGGATCACATTGAGGAATTTTATAAATCAACTATTAAAGCAAGTCATGTAGAAGATAATGAATAGAAAATTGTTGTGTATACAAACAACCTTAGGATTTCTCTTCAAAATGAATTTAGTATTAGCTTATATTGCATTTTGCAAAAGAAACATTTGAATGTGATTTGAAAGCAAAGAGAAAGTTGTGATAAGACAACAAGGTGTAATAAGAAGAGATTACATAGTTGAAATGAAAGTTATTGGTAGAGATAAGGCTTTGGTAAATAAGAAGATGAAGAAGCAAAATGTAGTTTCTTATAACATACCCGGATACCAAGTGGTTGTTGTTCTCATGGATGAAGTTGTTTTGGGAAAAGGTTTTAAGGTTTTGGTTTTAGATGTGATCTACATGGTCATATGGTAGATGAATGTCCACAAGTTAAGAAGGAAATTAGAAGTGTATGAGACAAGTTCATGTAGCTAAAAAAACAAGAGGTTATAGTTGAAGTGGAAGTGGAAGCAAGAATTTGATATTGTGTATATTTTTGTTGAAGTTAGAGAATAATGACATGTCTATGAGAGAGCAAGAGTACTTTAAGAACCTAGCTTAAGTGGGAGGTAACTATTTTAACTTCATTATTGATTGAGGTGATAATAATAAGTTGGCGTCTATAAAGGAGGTGAAAATTTTGGATTTAAAATGTAACTCGTGCCCACATTTTGATAAAGGTTGCATCGTTACATAAGGGTCATCTAGCAATGGCAACATAATAATGCAAGATGAATTTCCATGTTGGGAATTAACATGATGAAATAGAGTGTGTTGTGACGACGACATATACATGTCATATATTGTTGGAAAATGTTGGTAGCATGATAGGTGTATGGTGCATGATGGGCGGCGAACGATTACAAATTCTTCATAGTTTGGCACAAATATGAGTTGTTTTCCTTGAAAGTGGTAGAATATAACAACTCGGTGTTAGCTTCAAAGAAAAGAAATCTTTATAGGATGCTTTGAAAAGCCGAGAGGTAATTTGTAAGAAAGGAGACTCTTTTAAAATCGAATCCTTTAGTTGCATTGAGTGCAGCTATACAAGTGTAAGACTTGTTGGATAAAGGTATGAATAAGGGAGAATAGTAGAAGGTTATCCTCCTTTTGAAGAGGATGTGTAGAGGATTGTTGCACAATCCAATAAGGATCAAAGACATCTTGGAATGGCTTAACAAGAAGAATGTTATATAAGTGCAAAGTGGTTCACTTAGTGAAACAACTACTTGAGTTGTGATGATTCAAAATGTGGAAGTAAAAGTGTCAAAAGAGTGCAAGGCAAATATGCATAATCATGTGAAGGCGCGGTCGCATGAGAGAGAAGAGGACAAGTTGAGAGGATATCAAAGAAAAGGGTGAAGGAATTTGATGTCAAATGTCTCAAATTATTGGATCTTAAGGGGATGATTTCACCACTATTATAAATAACTTGAAAGTACAAGAAATTTGGCCCTTACTAAGATGAAGTTTCCAAGGTTGATATCAAGCAACACAAAGATTGTAAAATAAGTCTATGAAAGCAAAGGTGAGAAGATGGAAAATGCATCCGATAGAAAACTTAGAATGGAAACTCGACAAGAAGGTTAAGGGCTAAAAGGAAGTAATTGGGTGTCAAATGTTGTACATGGCCAAGATGTTTGACCATATTTAATTCCTTATATTCAAAATCTTAAACATCAAGCTCACAATCAATCTTTCCAAGGGTGTCATATAAAAGAGCATCCTTGGAAAACCAACTTGATCAAGCATGTTGATGAGCAATTTTGGGAGCCCATTGAGGTCAAGTTTATGCTTGACCATGTGAAAACCATGTCTTGAGGTCTAGCCAAATGCTATATTTTGGAAAAGTGACATCTTGCTCAAAGGAACTCAAAAAGAACAAGAGCCGCAAAGTGGTCAGCCTCTGTCATTCATGTTGTAAATGTTTAAGCAATATTTTGTCATTTTTGTAAGGTATATGTTGGTCGAGGTTGGAAAAAGAGGTATAAGTGGAATTTTGGAGTTTTAAAACGAGTTTGTAGAAAGAGCTATAAGTGGAATTTTGAAGTTTTAAAGCGAGTTTGTAGAAAGAGAGCGCAATCTTCAAAACCTTGGGGCAAAGCAACAAAGGTGGCATCGAGTATGGAAGCTCATATTGAAAGAATCCACTTGGAGCTCACCACTACAGAAATCACTAATCGAGCAAGAAAGAGAGAACACAATGGAAACTAAGATATGTTATGAATATTTGCTTGGAAATTTAAGTAGAAACTAAGATTTTGGAAATTGTTTAAGTGGGAAGAGGCATGTATAAGTAAATTTTACATGGGCTAAAGAACAACGAAAGCGTTGAGGAGCAGGCGGGTCGAATCTTGTTGTCTTAAAAGTAATTTGCCTTAATTTGAGTTTTATGGAACGGGAATTGTATCAATATTTGTATGGTGGCGATTGATTGAGGAGTGTGCTTTAAACATTTATATCCTAATGAGGAACTACAAGTATGATCGAAACGTAAGTTGTAATTACAAAATGTGGAAGTCACAAATTTTCTTACCAAGTTAAAACACCATGCAATTTATGTTTCATTTGGCAATAAACTCAGAGAAATCACCGAAACAGTGCTGCAAAGGCTCACCGCTCCTCCACTACTCGCTAAAACTTCCCTTCCTAAAACATGCCCACTGCAGAAGTTTAGGTGAAGACTACATTTTTAATTTTTTTCCTGCAACCACCTAAATGCAGATTTCACTCCTACACAAAGAAAATTGGAGTGGTATACACCTCCACGAGCATCCCCGGTGTAAGAGTAGTAGATGCGGAGGTTTTATGCATGGGTTTATAGAGGTTGTGGTTTGCATACTTGCAACAACTATAGTTTGCTTGGAGGTGTTTTGCCCTGAGTTGGCACCCGAGACCTTCTTAAGCTCTCTTCTTCTATGTACTGCATGAACTGAAATTTCAATTAATTTTATGGTTATGTTTCTTTTCTATTTTTAAGCATTGAAATCTTTCATTAAAAAATCTACTTTTACAATTTTTAAACGAAAACAAAAGTTCCTTTTAGTGAGCATTCAAATTTCGGATTTTTCTTTCTTGGTACAGAATAAGATTTTTTCCAATGTAGAGTTTATCGAATCTTGGTAGATTTGCAGTTGAGCTCATAATACAAGTATAAAACCCATGTGCCCTCATGGACAATCATCAACAATGGATTCAATTTCAACCTCTTGTCAAGAAGATATCTAGAAATAAAAAATATCATGAGCAATGGAACCAGCAACATGTCTTCCTGCAATGGGATAAGGAATATCATGGAACAAATGAATAAAACCCTACATTTATTTTTCGTAGCAATGAAAAGAAGGGGATGGGGAGAGAGGAGTAATGGTGAACAATAACATTTTGATTGTGAACAAAACCCTTCACTAAAATTTCATAAGTGAGGCATCAAGGCAAATCAAGAGAACCAGGGAGGTAAATACATAAATCACGAAACCGGAAGACTCTCTTTTCTAAATTTGATGGTTGTAGCCTATAGCATAGTTATTAATTTCAAGTCCAGGATTGAATGGGAAAATTGCCCATTTTTTCCAATCAAACCCTGTCAAGATTACAAAAACACTTCAGGTTTTCCTCTTTGCATATTGAAGGGTCAACATCTGACTTGTAGGAAATGACTCGAACTAGATTTGGAAGAGGATAACGAGCCAAGGATAACTACTCGAGACCTTTTGCCCTATGCTTGAGGCTTATACCCGAAGACTACTGGATACAAAAACATGAAATAACAAAGCAAAGAGCAATATTATTCGAGAGGAATTCCGCCAAACCAACCTATTGCTAGAAAATATTCTCCGGAAGTGTGGTTGTTATATCCAAGCAAATATCTTCCAATCATTGCGGCTGAAAAATAACAGACCCAAACACAAAATCTACATGATAGGCTTAAGCAAATAACGAAAATACTTGGCCTGCCATGAAATCAACAAGAAATATCTTTAGTAAAAAAACCCATCACGTAGAAAAAGCACGGATGCTAATACCCAAAACTCCACCTTTTGTCTCTGCTCAAAACTTTATTTTAACAAGGAAACTTGTTTTGAAGACAATGTAATAGGCATAACACCTAGCTTATTACACCTAATGTTGTCATTTCATGAAATGCATACAGTGTAAGGTGTTACAGAAGCAACAAGTGTGGCTCTGTGACAAAAGAAATATTATTAACGCTGCAAAAGAAGCTCTTGAAAGATGAAAATAATCTGGAAAATTAACAATAACTGCAAAAGATTTTTGAAGGAATGGACATTTATAAAATTTAGGGAGGGCAAGTAGGCAGAGCAAACCTGACAAAGTCTCAAAAGTTGGAAAACAACGATGATTCTAACGGTCATTATAATATTTCCAACAACTCCACACTCTTGCTTCAATGCACAAAATCTGATCAAGCTAGCTACTTGACACATCCTTGTATACTAGTTTTACAACTATCCAATTCCCCCTTTCACACTCTCGCGGATTGATTGCAAAACAAAAATATTCAACACTTACAAACAGTTACGCATAAACAAAATTCACGAAAGTTGTGTAATGACGCGAGTTTGGGAAGCCTAAGATGTTTTTAGGTTCTCTATAAATGCAAATAGTAGTGCTTTCGAAGGTTTTTAGCTTCAAATACACCCCGAAAGAGATAAAATTCCTTAGGCTCTAAGAGTAAACGATAAAGTAAATTTACTAGATATGTTTAAAATCACAAAGATTTCACGAAATATGAAAATACGAGTATGGCTACCTACAAACAACTACCTGCCGAAATGTCTGGAAGACAATGCTTAAGCTCAATACAAAACGGCAACAAAACTACAAACCCTAGTTGAGCTCAAATTGGTTAGCGAATAAAAGAAATTCGATGAAACAAAGCTCTTGCACACAAAAGCTCTAAAATGCCCTAGCTAGCTTTACCGAGAAGAACATGAGAAAAAAGTTTTGTAGCCATAATCCATGAAAAATACCTCCACAAAAACACGAAGAAAAGCCATACAAGAAAAATCGCCCAATCAAGGCAATGCCAACCAAGAGAGGTTTATTGCTCTTATCAAACTTAGAGTCTAATCAATTTTAATGCATGCTATCAAAAAACAGCTAGATGAGAGAGATTAATAAATGGCAGGCCACTTGGCCATTTACGATTTTCTCGATTTATTTTTAAAAAAATTGTAGCTCAATAAGGACAAAAATTAATAAAATCATCTTTTCTCACCAATCAAAATAACAATAAATTGATTTATGTAAAATTATATTTATGTGAATATGTCAATTCAAAGTTTATACATTAGAGATTTTGACATGGGCAAAAAAATCCTTGTATATGATTGGGTCACAATGACATTATTAATTGAATGACATGAAATGTATATTATCCCGACATGAAATGTATATTGGTAGGAACTAATAACGTTTTGTGAATGTGCATATCTTTCCAAGATGATGACATTTGTGAGATTAAAATTTGAAGGTGACTTGGTTAATATGTAGTCGATCGTGTTGAATAAAAATTATACAAATTAGCGGGTACCATACATTAGAGAGGCCATATCTCACTCGTACAAACTCGAAATTGAGTCATGTTTTGATTTCTCATATTTTTATGGAAAAAAAGACATTTGTGAGATTTAAATAAGAGGATAGTGTGATCAAGTAGTTCCTTGACCATGTGGAAGCAAAATGGTTCCACAAGAAAACATTAGACCTTCTCAAATATGACTGTGTCAAAAAAATGACGATAACAAATCATTAAGCTTTTACATGTGTCATGTTCTTTCTATACATGAGCTACATCAACAAAAATAACATGTATCAAGGCTTGCAAAATATTTGGATCACTCTAAACTAAGCCAAAGATGTGTAATCTTCAAACATTCAAGTAATAGGAAAAAAACAAAAAAAAAAAATGTACTCCTACTTTGAAATGGGAGTTTTGGGATTTAGAGAAGTGGCGTTGATAAACTGAAAAAGTTTTGAGTGAGTGAATACAACTTGGAAGAGAGAATACTACAAAGCTTAAAAGTCAAGTTGGTGTATAGGGAGTGTTAAATGTGTCTTCTAAATATTTGGCATACTATGTTTTTCTTAGGAACTACTGAAGATTAGCATATTTTCCATTTTAAAACCACCTTTATTTTTGTTTTCTATATTTGTATTTATGACCTTCAATTCGCTATGTAGTTGATTGTTGTTCATTCCAATCACAAGCCGTAGACTTCACAACTACATATGTTATTGGTTCAATATGTGTATTTAATGGGTACAAAAAATCATTTACAATTTCAATTTCACAAGTTACAAAAAATCATTATGTAGATAGCCAATCACATCCTAACATGTAAGACATTGGTTTCCACCATGGTTGTAGTGTAACTCAAATTTATTATTTTAAATCAATTCAAAATATAGTTTTCCGTCCAATTGAACATTCCAAAGAAAAAATATAAGCTAACCTAACTTTGAACTACATATTAGTGAAAAATCACAATCCCATATGATAAGCAATTGATTTTGTGGACCCCTTAAGGTGTACCACTACTAACCCCTCTCCCCTACTATTAGAAATTTCCATATATTTTTATGCGGCATGTGTTGTCATATGTTTAGCCTCAAAATTCAATGTCAACATTTTTATTTTTATTAGAGACATATAATGCTTGCAATGTCAACAAAATGGACATGGCAAGGAATGTTATTAGCTAGGGGAACACCAATGCAACAACATAATCTGCAATAATAATTGACATCAGAGTAATAAAGAACCATATTTGAGACCTTGCTCCTTATTATTTGAATGTTTTGTTCCACTTTAGCAAAATGTTCAACAATAGTTTTTTTTGTTTTTTGTTTCCATCAAAGTAATAAAGAACCGTATTTGAGACCTTCGTTTCTTTTTATTTGAATGTTGTCTGATCATAGCAAAATGTGCAACAATGGTTTTTTTCCCATCACCCAATAACACTTATAGACTCGGCGATATTTTTATTTTATTTTTAAATCCAATGATTTCAAGGTGAAAAGTTACATAATTCAATAGCTTTTTATGTTTCCATTGTTTTTGCTTAATTTTCCAGGACGATATATCAGAAGTTTAATCTTTATATGGTTATTGTATGGAAATTTCAGAAACGCCTAATGTACCAAATAGTTCTGTACTTGTAGATATTAGGTTTCCACAGTCCATAAATCTGATGCAAGCTACTTCTGGAAAAATTGTGTAGAAGATATTTAAATATAGAAGTTTACATAAAAATTGTCCTTGCCAAGATTGGATAAATCCTTCCAACAATAAGGATGCCATACATTTTTTCAAGCTATTCTACTTTTTTACTTTTTAAGTTGGTACTTCAAATAATTTTTCCTTTTTTTGTGTTTACTTTGTTCTCAAAAATCATTTTTGTATTTATTATATTTACTTTGTAGTCTAAACAGGGTGCCAGACATCATGGACCTTAAAAAGACCTTTCATTTTCTTTTCCTTTTTCCTGCTGTCTGTAATTGGGTGTTAATTTTCTGCCTCCTTCATATGTATATAGTCCCGATTAACATCAAACAATAATAAACATGTAGGGTAGTTTTACTGTCAATTTGTCAATTAAACTGCACTTCCAAGCTTTTTTATTAAGTTTTAAAAATTAAAATTCTACAGACAGCATTCAGGTCCGAAAAGTATTTGAGGTCACTAATAGCATCATCATCTACTCATACTTCTCCAGGCCATAGTCAAATACAATTTCAACCTGCAAAACAAAATGATGATTAGGAATCCTTTATTGAGACGATCAAAACTGTCAAGACGCACAAACGCGGGTAAAATACAGATAACAAAGGAGAGGCCAACTGTACAATTACTTGAGGCGCAAAGACCTATTATTACATTCAGCATGTCATGTTTGCTTGTGACTGTTAATAACCAATTGAACAATCACATTATGATAAAAACCCATGTGCAAGATCCAGTTCAACAATTTTGCCAGTTCCCTGCCATTGACCAATCCTCATTCATTGGTATCAATTAAAATTTTATAAATACAATCTGTTCCTACTTGATACTCCTACTGCATTGCTGTGAATATGAACTTGCAACAACCATTTTTATTCTCTGGGGATGAAGCATCTCCTCAAATAGATCTTCCCTTCTGATCAACAATTATCTACATGCATGATGTGGCAACTCATCTAAAATGGCAATGCAATATCCTTTCTGCTGTTGATACAATTCTCTGAGACGCGCCTGATGCTAGTGACTTGGCAAAGATCAATGCCAAATATTTAAAAGCATCATTTATTTTTAAAAAGTGTAGAATAGATCTCATCAAAAATGTCAGAGCATTTCTAGAGTTCAGACTCAACACAAGACCCCGGTACAGCCAAAATCTACCCACTTTTCCAAGCCAGAAATACTTTACCGGTAAAAAGAAAAGTTCCCACCTAAAGGGAATGGTATAAGATACTCTAGAAAAAGAAGCAAACTATGGAAATTAAAGGAAGTGGTATAAGATAGTCTAGAAAGAGAAGTAAATTATGGAAATTATAATGTATATGAAAAAGAATGCCCATATAGCAGAACAGCTTAGACATTAAAATGGGATCTTGGGCAATAAAATATTGATTGGACAATTGGAGATGTTCCTGTTAAAAATAAACGTGTTATTGTAAGAATGGAGATTAAATGAATCAAGAATAAACAATGAATCCTCAATGCAAACAACAGTCAACAAAGTGTGTGCCTACTGCCTACATATTAGACAAAATATGGAGTTGCTACGACAAACCAATAAAAGGAAATACAACGATAGAAAGAATACATGGCAATTCCATTATGAGAAATGTTAAGGTAATGTATACATAAACACTGGTACTCACAGATGAAGTGAATAACATAAAAAATAAAGCATTCGTCACTGCTTACTTCACAAAATTATGTCTATATCACACAATTGGAACATTTGTCTATATAATTAAATGCCTTGATATAAAATAAACAAGTGCCTGCCGAAGATATTGAAGTTGAAATTAAACATGCTTAATTGTATTCAATGGAAGTTATTCTGACAATTACCCTAGAAGTGTAAATGACCTTGTAGAAAAAGAATTTTTTTAATATAAAGTATTATCATATTTATTGCATTCATTAGATGTTATACTAGCAATTGCCTTAAGAGTGCAAAGTAGACAATAGGGAATGTGTTTATTTTTTTAAATATAAAGTATTTTTATACGGAAAATATTTTTTTATTATTAAGTATTATCATATAACATAAAAGTGTTGATCACCATTATGATATTTATCGATTGTTCATAGCTAAGATTTATTTACATAAATTTATTTTATTACTTCATAAATCTGTAATTCTCGGTGTTATACAGGGACACATCCCTTAGATTTTGGTGATGTCCTGTACGTCCCAAATGGTTCAGGGACTTGGCAGGGGTGCCCCCTATTTTTTTAAAATCTTTAGAAAGAATGTGATGTTTTTACTTCAAAATAGTTGTTATTTGTACCAAGAACATTAAATTCTAATCTTGAAAGTACCTAAAATACATTAAATACAATTTATATTCATAAATTTCATTGAATAAAATTAAATTATGTAAATATTAATTTGTATATAATCTTTAGTAGTCATTCCCCTACCGTCCCCAAAATTTGGGAAAAGTTGTCATCCCAAAAACCTCGTTCCTTTGTCCGCCCGTCCCCAAGACTTAGGTAACTATGGTAATTATGCAATGAGATGCTAAACTTAGCAGACCCAAATATATAGGAACCATTTTTTGTCAATTCAATAGACTTAAGTTTATGGGAGTACTTATATAATTATCGAGTAAAAACAGAACTTGGTGACTACATGCTAGTGATACGGTGGCCATAAAATAAGTGATGTTCCACCTTGTGATTGCATTTATTTTTACCAACCAATAAATTTGTGACTCCAAAATAAGGTGGCCAATTTGATGTCATACCTACCACCTAACATTTTGTAAATAGAAACAAAATTATGTACTTGATGTGCACATAGATAAATATAACCTGGTGTGTGCTTCGCTCAACAAAAATATCCTAGCAGTTGTTTGGAAGCGCCTTTAAAAATAAATATAGTCAAATAATTTGTTTAATCCATAGAGACTAATATAGGTATGGCCCTTACAGGACTAGTTAATTACTAAGGTATTAATGTATTTGTGTGTGTATTAATTATTGGTACGGAATTAGAGAATTGTTATGGTATTAGTGTATTCCTATGTTTATTGATTATTGAGATGGGAATAGTTAATTAGTTTGGATTAATTTGTGTTTTTTAATTATAAACTTTTGACATGATAAATAATAAAAAATTGTAATAAAAAGAAAGATCTTTGTTGATGTGATGGGTCCAACACATAATAATAATTAAGATAGAGATATTGATATTGGACTAGTTAGTTGCTACGTATTAGTTTATTTGTGTGTTTATATCATAAAGTTTTGACATGATAAATGGAATATTCCATAGTAACACTATCAAAGGAGTATTCCATTTTCTTCTAAACTCAAATTTTGGAATTATCAAGACATGAAAATACTAACATGCGACTGGTTTATGGATGTTATATATACCTACCTTTGGCAGGAATAAATAGAGATTATATAGGTCTTTGATTTTTTTCTAAAATACAAAACAAATAGGTTTGTGCCATTGAGGATAGACGTGTTTTCCATGTTCTATGAAATGTCCCTCTTTCTCGAATAATAGTATCGAAGACCTTTGGCCTATTTTGTCTACCCGACGGCCAAAGGATGTGAGCAAGGGTGACTTAAGTCACAATAAATTATTATAAGTGCCTAAAGAAAATAAAATAAAATTATTAAAGCACTTATAATTAATTTATTTGGCTTAATAAAAGGATGCACTTATAAATAAAGTTGTAATCTCTAGAAAAGTGCAAAGGGGGTCTAATGTTATGTTTGTATCATTCCTAGGGAGTTTGGCGACTTGCCTAGAGAATGGATATTGGCCCTTTAGGAAGTATAAGACCCATTTAAATTTTGTATCCTCCCTATGAGGAAAATGCGACTAGGCTAGATGAGAAAATTGGGACTTATGTTTAGAAATAATCACTAATTGTGATTGGTGATTTTGGAGGTCCTTTTGGGTCATTTTTCCTTTATAAAGGAAAGGTCGACTTAGAGGAAGGACATCATATACTCATCTTTCAAATTTTGAATTTTATCTTAAGCCTGGTGCTTTTGTATAAATACTCTAGAGGACGAAAACCCTCTTAGAGATGAGAGGAATTTCCACACAAGAAATTTTATTGTGCGTACAAAGGGATTTTAGTATTTTCAGCACTTGATGTCGAGATTCTGCAATAAGGGATTGAAGAACTATTTTGCAGCAGTGTAATTGCATTTTTCTGAGCTAAAGCGACCTATCTTTGAGCTAATACAGAGCTGTTTTTGGGACATCTGGATCTGCACTTTTGATCATCTATTGTATGGCAATCTGGGAAACCAAATAAATGAATTTCAGAATTTCTGGGGTACTTTAAAAGGTATTTATTCGTCCTCACAGTCTGCAGATTTCTGACCTGTTTCTCAGTCACTTTTCCCTCTTAAAAATCTGTTTTCCTTACTATCTTGGCTGCTAAAAATATTTTCATCAATTTGGAGAAGGCTCAGAATTATTTGGGTGTTTGTTGCATGAGATTTTCCTTATACCCATAGTCGCCATTCTGGTAATTAATTGCAGCAGAGTTCTATGGTCTCATTATCATCTGTTTAGAGCTGTTTTAACTCCCAAAAATCTGTATGTTACATTGGAGTTAGGATACATCCTTGTTGCCATGAATTTTGGTATGGGTTTCTCTATAAACCTAGTCGCTTTGTCCTAATAAAATTCAGATCTGCAGACATAATCTTTGGATTATCTTCTATTGACTTGCATTTTAGTGTTGGAATTGCTTTAATCCACTCAGGATTCAAAGAGCCCCAATTGGGGACATTACATTCTATTTAAACAATAATTGTCAAGATGTGCATATACAAATATTGGTAATGGTATGCTATTTTGAAAATCCAGGAATATAGGGGTACAACAGTATATGTGTGGTGTATGCAAATTTCAAATTTTGAAATAAACATGAACAATCAATAATTGAAGGAATGATTTGACTGTGAGTGAGACATGAGGCATGGTAATTATCATGATGAAGGCCTAAACTCAAATCTCCCTAATGAATCATTGGGCCAAACTCCCGGTGATAATATGCTTGTGATAAAGAGGGCTAAAATAAGCACTTCTATTGTATGGAATATGCAACACCTATTCGTGTAGATACCTAAATATAGACCAATGGCATTTGGCAGTTAATCATTGGCATTTATCTAAGCCCATTAATCATTGTGCACCTAAACAACTTAGTTCCTACACACACCTTGCTCGATCAGCACTCCTGACCACTAGGTCACACTCGTTAATTATCATGGATCAATCAAAACCAACTTTCAGAATATAGAGCACGTCTTGAACATCTAGTCATCATCTGCAACTAACATAATGTAATTGTACCTCACCAAAAAGAAATCGAACATGAAAGACTAAGCCATTTGGACAGATTTGTCATGAGCGAACAACGTCGTCCTCCAAAGCCTTAACAATCACTTTTTAAAATTCACAAGTTAGCCCAGTCGACCTAGTGACAATTGAAAAGGAAAACATTTTCCAACAGTCACCTTAAAAGCATGTTCACACTACCCCATTCAAAGGGTCTATTGTCTCACGTCTTTAGGGACTACCTAGGAGATCATAACAAAGCACCCAATTGTTAAATCATTGTCAAGCACATCTGCCAGCTCTAAGTCTACATACATCTTACATGGTTGCCCTAGGCCATTTCACAAAGCTACATCACACCAAAGATCATTGTCAAGTGTCGAGGTCTTATTGGGGTCTTCATTGCCAAAACACATTGAGATATACATCCACACATTGAGTAGGAACTACATGGGTTTGATGCCTCTTCAAAGATTTGCTATGTAGGCATTGTAGGGGGCACTTATCCAAACTGAACTAACCCCTTTTTAGGTCCCCAAGCAAAGAAGCCCTAATCTACAGCCTACAAACGTGATTGCCACAAGTTGAACACAAATCAGGATCCCAAAACACATGAAAAAATTTGTGCAATAGGAGAGATCCAGCCAAGCCCTACAAAGAGACAAATATGTCCATACAAGACAATCGCCTTGGGAATTTTGTCTAGAACCAACTACTTCGGCCCTACGCTTAGATTCTAACTCCTAGATTTTCAAGACAATTCGACAACACTCGCGCAACCTTCCTCCACACTTTTAGATCACTATCATTCCATCTAAGCCAATAAATTAGTGCAATCTCTTCTAACCCCGACCCATATTTTATTTAGGTCACCTACACTTGTGCATTTGTTGTATTTATTGTGACATGATTTAGGATGTGCATATTTACAATAGTTACTATATTTTTAATTCCTAATTCATCTTTACACGATAATCAATCATTAATTAGATTTAACTTAATTTTGATCTTACATTTTGGTGAACCCGCTTACTTAATTTACATGCAACTTATGGGTTTTTTTCCTAAAGACAAAACCCCTCCTTGCTAGTTTTAAGGCTAATATTTATCCTCTTAGGTGTTTTCCAAAACCCTAATTCCTTTTAAAGCACAATCAGATGCTATCTTCATATGCAATCTAAGCAAGCTAAATACACAACTCCAACACATCATAGTGCCCGACTAGGTGGTACTCAAATAGATCACATCCAAATACCTCTAGTTTGTCAATGCCCTAAAAACGGCCCATACACCCAAAGTTCCTTTTTATCTCTCATTAAGGTTACTCCTAGCACAACCGACACCGACGGTAATACCATTTATGTTCATGGGGATCCCACACATATTACAAAAATAAAGTTGTCATTGAGACTATGTCTAACCATGAAGGTGACCAATGTGAGCCTAATGCTAATCAAGCCTCTGTAATGCAACAGACAGTACCTGTGATCAACATAGATATCTTCACACATGTACTAAAGGATAAGCAATAGCATCTTGATCATATTCACCTGACAGGATTTTCTAAAGTGAAATATTGTGTTTATTCCATGTACCTTCTTTTTATGCATTGTTTAGATTCCTATTTAGCATAGCTCTTCTGTTTTAGCTTATCAGGTGTTTGTTTGAAAATCTTGTTAGTAATTACAGGATTATTATCAGCTCAATTTTGTCAGTTAATTTATTTACTAGTACGTTGGCCTTTCTAAGGGTGCTTTACAGCCCATGTGGATGCATATGATATCACCCTGATTTGGAACCTAATAGTTTTTGCCAATGTAAAACAAAGAAAATCCTTCTAGTTGATTTCTAAGTTCTCAAACTTGTGGGAAAACACATGGTTGCTAAACTTCCTTAAATGTATTTAAAAAGAGTCTTTTGTGAGTCAAAACCTTTTTCAAAAAAATTCACCACTCAATGCTCCAAAAGACTTTCTAATTATAACGAAATAATCATGTCCACTAGGGTCTAATCAAGTCTTTGAGAAAGGGTGTCGCTATGTGAAAAACCAAGATCAAATGCAGATGGATGTAGAACCCCGACACTCGTGCCATCCCTCACCCTCCCCGTAATGTTGTGCATTAAGGAGATACATAACAATATTGACAATGGGGAGGCCACATGCAAGTCCTAGGTGAATTTGACACAAAAAACGTCTCAATCATAACATACACCAAGAAATTGTGTTTCGAGACATCCTCAAGGCGTCCCCTATTATGAAACAAGCATTGGGGATGTTGTGACGTCCCTAACACGGTTGAGGGGCATCCCGGCATCCACAACACCTATTGAAAGGAAAAAAACAATTTTTGAGGGAAAAAAATTGTACTCTTCTCAATTCTGAGTCTGACTTAGGGTGTCAATATATCATGTACTCTTCTCAGCTTTGATTTAGCCCATTGAGCACTAAAATTTCTCTATTTGTTTTTGACAGAGATCATATGAAGCCTCTGACAGGACTCTAATGAAATCCAACATTTTTATTTTCTATCTGCTTATGTCATATTTCCGTTATCCAACATAGACCTGACTTTTGACAGATTCTGACAGATATTCTGACAAAATGTTTTAAAAGTAGAAAAAAAAGTCTCATTTTAATGGATGAGAAGCAAAGTACCCTCATGGGGCATTGACCCCGTTTCACCAAATGCAACAAACATTGTTCAATCCAATGAGTTCACCGTTGCCAAGTGTACTCCCAGCATAAGAGATTCGGAACAAGGTATGGATTTTTGTCATATGTTGTAGTTGTAAGTACCCTGAGCACAAAAGAAAATTGAATTATTCAACAATGTGAATGCGAATACCATCCACTTCCACTATCGATTTCAATCTCACAACACATTTTGTAAAGAGGGTCAGTTAAAGGAGGTGCTCCACATTCTTCTTACAACACACAACCCCATTGTAAACTCTTTTACATATCTTCAACTATTGCAGACCTACAAATCCATTACCACGTCAAATCCAAATCCTTACTCAGGTAATTTTTAAATAAAAAGAGAGGCCCATAACAGCCATGCCATTGATGTCCTCTTCTCTGCTTACACACCGTGCCCACACACCTCTCGATTGCAGTTATTGTAGGATATGCACAAAAAGAGATTTTGAAAAGGGTTTGGAAACTTTTAAGTAAATGCAACCAGCAGGTGTAAAACTAGTCCTAAATGGGAGCTTTCGAACAGGTAGTGTATATCCTTCAAAGCAGATCCACAACCCCTCACTGACCCATGCCATGCCAACAAAAACAACAGATTTTACTTACTACAGACAACCCCCTATAAACTCTTCCAAATATATTCGTCTATCGCATACCTCCCATTTCCAAGAAATCCCTTTCAGAAGGTAAGCAAATCGTCACCTACATCACTCCCAGGGATTTACATTGGCTACAACTACATTTTTTCAAAATACACTTATCAACATGAAAGAAAGAGATGACGCCTCATGGAATGTGATCATTGCAGCTTACCAAATACATGGGTATTCTTAGGAGGCATTAAAATTGTTTCATCAAATTTGATGAACATGTGCACAACCTAGTCAGTTCAAAGCATAAGAGAAAGGGGGCACACTCTGAAAACCTTTTCTGCAGACCACGCTCTACAAACCATCTTCCACATTGACTCCTTTACTTCTGCCCTCTGCAGCTCCTCACCCTCTATATTCTCCCCATGCAATGAAATGCAATGAGATGAGGATATAATGAGAAAAAAAGAAAAAGAAAACACGTCCTCACCGTACGATCAAATTTCGCTCTTTTAATTTTCAAAATCATCATAATGTCTGATGAATATCTGACAAAAATCCAACAGACATTCTGATAGCTTTGGTTAAGTTTGCATCAGGACTCCATGAGATGGTTGAATCGTGATGGAATGACTTGTTTCAAATTGTTGAGGCAAATCCTAAAGAAATCTGGTCATTATGTAGAAGTGCATATAAAATTGGAAAACTTGTTATAGAGCTGCATGAGAGGGAGAGAGAGAGAGAGAGAGAGAGAGAGAGATGTGAGCACATGTAGAGAGAGAAGAGGAGGGAGAAAAGATCAGCTTTCGAATTTAAATTCCAAATGGCACAATATAGATGCACAAATGTAATCCTTCACCAGTATGAAGAATATGTACCTAACACATACATAATAGATGTAACAGTAGTTGTACATCACAATTGTAATATTGACATTCAGCTCTAACCATTTGCATTTTTATTTCATGTAATCTTTGCAATACTCATTAATGACAACTTTGCTCATTTTTAGAAATACATTTTAAATTGTGACACAAAACATGAAAGCTCCTCTGAAATGGAGTGACACAAGACAATGTGAAAGCTTGCATCATGTGTACATACATCAGTGTAGAATAAAAGGAACCCAATAATTTAGAATAAAAACAAGTATAAGAATATCACCTCAGGCACTGGCGGATTGCGTGCAAATTTTGAACCCTTAGGAGCCCAAGGAACTGCTCAAAGGAAAAATTATTTTAGCATAATACTTCTAACCATAGCCTGCATTGATGTTAAATTGTAAATGTACAAAATGTGATGAAATGAACATGCATTCAAAATATACAGAAATAAAAAAGAAGCATTTCCATAGAGAAATAAACATAAAGGACTTATTTTTCCGTATCCTATAAGAGTAGAAAGCATTGCAATGCACAATAAAAAAAAGTCACAAAAATAACTCTTTTAATGTGTCAAATGCTTTTAGACAACTAATATGAAATTTTCAAAAGAGGCCTGACGGCTGTGGCCCAGAAATAGCCTGAGGACTTACTAATTTCTGGGTCGCAGGCTTGTACCTTGGTTCCCTGATAAATATGGCATCTATAGGTGGAGGCCCTTCCACCATTTGATCGATCGAAAAAATAACATTTCCAAAAGAGAAATAAATGTTATTGACAAATGGGATGAGCTCAAATGATAAAATACAGGGGCTTCAAAAGAGAAGATATGTTCAAATCCCCAAAAGACAGGGTAAAGTGCTGAAATTCGGTAAATTACCACATCCAACTTGCAGGGTGTGGTGTACCCCTATGGGAATCAAATCAGATCATGGAAACACGAAACTCTGGCTAGATCCAAGGAAATATGTTGAGACGGTCTTAAAAGGTTCAGGATGCATGAAAGCAAGCCTACGTGCACACCTTTTCCAGTTGGTCAAAAACTATCTGCTATGCAGTGTCTAAATACCTAAAAAAATAGGTCACATTGTAGGGGGCACAGCTCATTCACCATTGATGGGCATTTTTAACTGCTTAATGTTTTAAAACATTAGGTCATGCTCTACAACAACATATACTAGTTGTCATAAGCATGTTTTACCGCCAAAAGGCACTCCAAATAGCCCTGCAATCACAAAATATATAAGTGTTGAAAAATTAAAAAAATCATAAAACTGAAATTGTGTTTTAAGGATTTTCATGCCATGACAGATCCACTCAAATTCCTTGAGGAATGCTCATGATTCATCACATGCTTTTTGGATTCCAAGACAAATCGCTTCACATTCTATTTTTAAGTTTTCATTTACTACTAAAATAGTTATAAAGGAATTGTCATCCAAATGTAAAAAGCAGAGTGTCATAACTCTAAATCTCTTTCCAAAGATTAATCTCTTGTAAATCACTCTCATTTGCAACAACACTTTCATTTATATTGCAGTATCATCTTTGTGTGTTGGGTTCAAGTGCCTTTGATTAAGATTATTGCTTTCATGACACATTTAAGTTCCTGCAATTTAGTGTGTTGTTCACTGGATTGCTGATCCATAGGGATCCAAAATGACTCTACTTCATCAAATCAGTCAGCACGAAGAAGGAAAAATAATACACGGAGGTTCTGTCTTTATAGTAACAGGACCGCCGCTCTATGCAGAGCGGCGGTTACAGAACCGCCGCCCAACCAGGGCGGCGGTCCTAAGACCGCCGGTCTGCATTGGGCGGCGGTCCTGGCTCTTTCGGACAAAAACAAAAATATGAAACGAACAGCCACAGAATTTGAAAGGTTGTCCGTGTCTCTTCTCCTCCATGACCTTCCCCATTCTCCAGTGCACGGAGGACATGAGAAAGGCTATAAATATATGTTTGTAGAAGAGAATAAGAGCATCGAAGCATGAAAGCAAGTGAGCAAGAAGTTCTTAGTGCTAGAATTGTGTTTTGTAGAAGAAAGGAGTGTTGAGACAGAGCAAGCAAGTAATTGGGAGGAAGTGTGAGATATTATCTACTTCTCTTTCATACTTATTGTAATTTCTGTACTTATTGTTTTGAATTGGCCAATAAAAGTGGGAAGAAAGAGCAATTGCCCTTCCCGACTGGTTTTTCCTCCTCTGGAGGTTTCCAGGATAAAAATTGTTGGTGTTTATGAGTTTATATTCTTTCCTTTCTTGCAATTGTGGATTCTAAGCATAAGCAAAATTCATTCACTAGCTATCTCTGTCATTTTCTAATAGAAAGTAGAACAGCAGCGTTAATTTGTGATTCTGTGGATAATTCCAAAGTTGAAGAGTTTACACATCAATTGCCAATCAAATCCAGATCACTGCAACATTTAGCAGAGAATAAGATTAAGTGGAGGGAATACGACAAAGCTATGAAAGAAGGTGAAGCATGGAATAGTTGATGATGATTAGTGGGTCTATTGCAACTGTTATGTAGCATTCACAACTCCAACAATTGAGATGATTTGCAATGCATTCATAAAATGAGATATATTATCGGCCAAGGGGCACCTGTTCGAATTTTTTCAAAAGAAATCCAATTCAAACAAGGTGGGATGAGATGAATGCCCCTCTATACAATGTCATATTTGCACTCAATCCGAAATAATACAAAGAAGCTTGGGAGAATTTTTCTAATGGATGATCATGAGACAAAGGGGTTTCAAAAAATAATCTTGTAGATGTATTGTCCAAAGGATGCGAGGGTAATCTGACAACCAATACAGAGGACACAAAGTATATATCAACCATTGACCAACATGAACCCAATAAGGTCGGATGAAGCAAGATGTATAACAAAAATATATTTGCTTGCCATTAAATTATTTTCATAGATTTCCAATTAGTGGATATAATAAGCAATTGGTGCACTTACGGTTTCATCCATTCTACCAAGAACAACAGGCTAGCATTTAAGAGGGTACAGAAGTTACCATCTATGCATAGCACCCACTCATATAAGCAAGGAATACTCTTGAGCACTTGCAAGGGCCACAACACATGGAGATGTTGAACGAGTAGATGCTTGACAAATCAGTGAGCAGTCAACAATGTGCAATCAAGTTTGGTTGGTTTTCCACTAATGTCACAAACAAGTATGACAATGAAAGTGATCACACTATAATTGTTTAGGGCTACGCACTAGGGATCCCCGTGATGAAGGGGAACAAGCATGTCACATCGAATTTCTGATCTCTTGTATTATTTCCTATAGATGTTGATTAATTATTAAGTTGAACTCAACATTGATGTATGGACACATACTCATTATTTAAATTGCTATTATTTCATTCTATTTTTATATCGAGCCCGAAGCCTTATTCATATAATTAAGATTTAACTTCATTGTGTGATAATGAGGTTATGGAGAAGCTGACATGTGATGCACATAACCAAAAGTTGGTTCTGGTCAAGTGTTGCAAGTTGTTAGGGTTACAACCAAGCCGACACTAGGAGGCTATGGATTTATTCTACACTATACTTCTTAAACTATAGTTATTTATAAGGGTCGTGTGTCCTTTGGGGATTATTTGTGTTGTATCTTTCTTGAAAGTCTTAGGGAGGCTGGCCCCTAAAAGTGACTTAATACTACTGAATTTGTATCTATCTATTCTACACCATTTATTGCTTCAATCTATTGTTCTATTGAAGTTTATTATGAATCTAGCTAAGCTTGAAATATAACTAACTAATATTGTAAAAAGTGATATCAGACCAGTGATTTGAGCTAGTTGCATCCCCCATTGTTGGGTCTTCTACTAATATAGGACTGTTTTTCTTTTCTGCTGAATTTAAAAATAAAAATAGGTTCTCTGTTTTGCTAATGGAAAAAGTTATTGAAGTTGCACCAATAAAATTTGAAAGGAAATATTAAGAGCCTCCAATGACCACTTTATCATTTACCCTGCTTTGTCTCAATAGCTTGTCTATGTAAAAGAGCAACTTAGAAGTATGATGGGCTCCGAGATGTAATCCCACAGGTTCTTATATATCAGATTAAAGATATATACTATATTTCACTTTGAAAAAAATTGTATAAACCCAAAAGGTTACTTTCATACCATTTTCTCACAAACATTATCCCTTTACTAGGTCTTACATAAGGAAAATGAGCATTCTTTTGTCAGAGTCTGTCTGTACTTTGCTTACCTCTGCAAACACTCTTAAATATCTATTCTAGACCCAATTGAAGTATTCCAAAAGGTTACAACCTTCTCTACTCCACCTCTATCACATACTTCCTTTGTTAACTTGCCCTTAGTCCTTGTAGCCCTATTTTAAGGGTTTTCCCAACATCTTTTTCATTGTACAGACTTTTTCAACAAAACCAAACACAATTTCAAATACCCATTTGGCTCTTTTAGGGGATTATTAACTATCAGGACCCAACTCTTAGTCTGCACCAACCAAATCTTCAGATCTCAGTTTTCTATTGGGCCTAATTAGGCCTTGTACAAGCCTGCAACTACACCTTTTGTAGTTTATCTCTCCTTAGTGCCTATCAATCACTCTTGTAAGCTTTAACATGTCTAAATACACTTGCTCAAACCATTCCCACCTTGTTTTAGCTCCAAACTTCACTAAAGCTCATTTTTCCTTTTTAAGCCTAATCAACTAGGCCAAGTATGACTGTATTACCCTGTTCACACGTATGGACCTTATCAAATCACCCTAACAACTCTTGAGCCCTCTAGATCATGTTAAAATACCTGTGAAGCCAGGAAACGGCTAGGGGGCACGTTTCAGCCAGAAACGTTTTTGAAACATGAAACGTGGGGAAATGCCACCAAAACGTTTCCACCACTTTTTCGAATTTTTAAGCATCATAACTTTTTAAAAATAAAAATAACTTCATTTAATGAACCTAAACCTAATCTACCTACCTAGACTTGCTAAAGACACTTCCTAAAAGCTATATAATGACATCTTGGGTCCATTCTAAATCACTCTCATTTTTCTCTTGGTAAATTCAGTTTTCACTAAACTAACATTTAGCATTGTATATGTGAATCATTGAAATCATTGTATATGTGAATCATTGAAATTGTAACCATGTTGAATGATGACTCTTTAGAAGTTCAAATTTCAATGAATACAAAATATTTTGAGTGCTTTATCAATTATCTCTTATGGTCTACAATTATAAAATGAGTACTATGCATATATATATATAAATATATATATATATATATATATATACATATATATATATATATATATATATATATATATATTGTACAGACGTTTCCCGTAATGTTTCGTGTCCAAGGTTTTTTGAAAATTGTCGTTTCCACATTTCATAACCGTTTCCAATTTTAACGATTATAACAATTTTAACATAGTAAAATACATATGATTACCAATTTTTAGAAGATTCCACCATGTACTTTATTAGAAAATCAGATTCCATTTTGATCAAAACCCTACAACCCTGTCAACAGACCTTTGAGACTAAGATTTCATCTTTTCAAGTGTTTCTCAAGGTTCCAAAGACTCCAAGTGGGTTCACAAGTTCTGTTTTGTCACAAGGAACATTCTCCAGCCATTTATAATCTTAAATTCATCATAAATTTCACACAACATGGATTTTTGTCTAGAAATCCCAAGCTGTCCTGTCACAGGGCAGCATGCTTAAAAAATTCATAAGTTGAGTAAAACACCATTTAAAGACCCCATTCCAATGCCAAAAGTTTTGTTTTTTTTGTGTTCTAACTTTCATCTTTAGACACCTACAGTTTATAATGTACGGATTAACTCAGATTTCTTGTTTTCAGACTTCTTGACATACAAAACTATGTTTTCCTCATGTACAGTCATGCAAATATGGATTCACAGTCATATATCAGTCTGAAACTCATCTCACAAGCATGCAAACATTCATTATAAACATTTCAAGACTCAATATCCTGAAGAAATCACCCTTTTATTGAGAGAAACATCAAAATTCTTACACAATTTACTACAGGCTTCTTCTTGTAGACCCTTCTAGCAGCAACTACTCCAACCAAATCTTCTTCACCACCCCTCTATCTACTCTATGCATCTTTAGATGGTCTTATATGAGTTTTTCCTTGAGAGATTTAAACTCCTCGTCTTCATAACAGCTTGCTAAGCATAGCTTCTTCATAACAAGAAGACCAATTCCTTCTCAACAATCTTCTAAACATAGCACTTTTGTCCTATTATACCTTCTTCATGCTATTCTTTGCTTATCAATGTAGCATGATGAATTGTCTACCTCTTTTTGGATATAGATGAAATGTTTTCATCTTTACATAGGTATAATAACCTTTACCATATGTCCTTGACCTATTTCATACCCTTCACCACTAGTCACAAGGCCTTTAAACCTTGACATGACCAATGACTTAATGACTCTTCCTTGTGGTCTTATGATATATCACTCTTCACGTCAAAAGACCCTTCCTAAACTTTCAAAATATTATTACAATGCTTAGAAGCCCTTATATGGATTTGGAGTGCATTTTGGAGGGAAATCTCACATTAGAATTTCAAACTACAATTTGGGAGGGAAACCCTTTCCAAACAATATGAAATGTCCTAAGGACTTTTGAAAACTTAGACACCATCATATGATCTAACTTGATGTCCTATACTCCCTAGCACCTATCAATGACCCCTTACATAGCATTTGCCTTCAAAATCAAGGCTTATTGACTTATACAAACTTTCATTTACAAAATGTACAATGATGAGTTGATGCTCCTGCATCGGCTTCCCAAAATATAGAAATTATGAGTAGTACTAAAGGAAATGTGTCCTTTGAAAGTTGAGTCTTCAATGTTCTCAATATTCTGATGGATAATAGTGACCTACCAAGCACAAAACTTATCTCATTCCTCGGAACTTCGATTCTGTCAAGGTTTTGAAAAAAATATAATCTATCTTCTCATGTATATTCTTATAAGCGGGATCCTTAAAACCCTACACCTCATTGGAATCTTCAGGTGTGATTTAAATGCACCCATTTTGAATTAATTCTTGAAAGAGTAAGTTCTTTAGCACTTCTATGTTCCTTCTTTGGGGTTTCCATTTCTCCTACAAACAAACAAACCATAACTATCCAAACAAGAAAAGGGAGATGCAAGCAATGGAGGGCTATATAAGAAACCAAGTAAAGTCCGAAGTTGTAACTATTACAAACAGAACAACAGGAGATGATAAGAGGCCAACTCAGCCGATGATGAACTTTGTAGATTATAGGCTATATATGGAAATGGAAGACTTGAAGTTATTCTTGACTCCATAAGGGAATCCAACTCACCAGAATCACCAGCACCTCCACAATTTTAACACCGTAGGAACACAAGGGGTAATCATCTTGTATAGTGGATATTAAAAAGTTAGACAGTAATGATGTCCCTACATGGGTAAGTCAACTAGAGTAGTATTACTTCTAGCATCAAGTTCCAACCACAAAGAAGGTGGCCTTAGGTTTATCCATTGTGGCGCATGTGTAACTTGATCTTTGCATGTTTATGCAACTTATTAATCGGTCATATATACATAATAATTACATATTTATTGAAAAATATTAGAATTTTTGTGTTCAGGATAATCCTCTACTTTACATGGAGCTAAGGATATCTTCTCTTTGTACCATGACTTTAAAACAAGTTATTGTCCTCATACTCCTTTCCCTGCTCCCTTGTACCCAAAACATAGGGCAACAAAGCTTGGAGGTACAAAATAGCTTGGCTTGCGTGTTCATCCAACTAAAGCAAAAAAGGAGGTTCACCACAGATATGGATAGATAATATAGCAATGTCTTCTTCACAATTTTATAATCTTCCAAGATTATGCATGCAGCATGTCTCAAGATCACTTCTTCCACTTTGAATTCATCCTCTTGGCACTTTATCTTGGGCAGTTGTTGAGTCTCGGAGGAACCTAACAAGCAAGTTAGGAGGGACCCCTGTCATCATCAAACTAGATCGCAACTTGACATAACAAGAACATCAAAGCATGACCAAGATAAGGTCGAGAGAATTGACCACCAAACACGCACTCCGTCATGCTTAGTCATTTTAACAATTGTTTATTGAGAAACACTATCATTTGGAAAAGATGGTAAAGAGAATAAACAAGAGGGGGTTTTATGGGTGGCCCTTGAACAAAATTTTTCCATGCTCAATTTTGATGACATGTCAAGAATGTAGCAGTGTGTCCAAAATGTTTGAAATCCCTCGATTAGTTTTCATTTAGCAAGAAACAAAATTTGGATGCTTGTGAAAATGCATTTTTATGATGCACGGGTATATTTTTGGATTCAGAAACTTTGTTTTAGCATTTTTGTGTTTTTAATAAACAAAAATAGAGATTTTTTAAAATAATGTTTTGTTAAAAACAATATTCAAAATAATCTTTTTTTGTCGAGTTTTGGCCAAGACGAAACAAAGTCTGACAAAGGCTTTGAGTCCCACATACAACCTTTGTTTCATAGGCACCTCCAAGGTTCAATGGCCCTTCACAACAAGTTAGTCTTTTAAGTCTTTAACTTTTTGACCCCGGGCTCCAATTCAAATGGCTCCTTCGTTTAATCCAGAATCAACCGGCCATGTTGATCCTTCCTCCACAATTTGGCTCCTCTTCAATCAAAGACCCTTTCTCCAGCAAATTTCTCGTGGGTTATGTAGTGAATGACCCCATTGTTGTGAATCTTTCATAGCCATTCCAAATGGCCTCTGCAAAGATCTTTAAATGTCCTCCCTATTGCTGAATCTATGCCCCAAGCTTGTATCATTATGCACCGAGGCTTCTTAATACCATTTCAGCAAGCAAACCATCCAAGTAAATTGTGTCACTAGACCAGAATTTCTAGCCGCCGTGAACCCCTTGTACACATTGTAAATAACCTAGAAAGCACCTTCGCATCAAGCGAGTTCCTTGACATTATAACATTAAAAACCGCAAAAAAACACGAATAATCACCCAAACATTTGAGGCCAATTAATTGCCCCGGACTCGTGAGCCAATTAATTAGCCCGCATCCACAAGAACTAGCGAGTTCGAGCTAAAAACTAGGCTGGTCTTAAAAATAAGAACCGTGACAGTAAAACATTATGTTCGCTTTTGAAATTGATTTTTCTGTTGTTTTTGCTCCACTAAAACAAATTTTAACATTCAGCAGTTGCTGTGAAAGACTTTGACATAATGTCCATCAGCCTTGAAGTATTTTGACAGGGATTTAGGAGGTATGACCATAAGGCTAAGATTCAGATTTATTTGAGGTTTTTCATTTTTATTTTTCTTTTCCTTTCAGATCTATAGGGTTTTTTTTTTTTTTTTTTTTTCTCCCATTTTCTTCTATCTTTGTAGATACGATGCTAGGGTTTTAAATTAAAACTTTTTTCTTTGTTTTATAGGATTTGCAGTTTGCATTTGGCAATTTGCAGTGATATACAAGAATGGCATCCAGTTTAGGTAGCCATGGGAAGTCCAATGACCCTGCTTGGAAGGAAGCATTACATAGAGGATCCGGAATATGATACAGCAATATGCAATTATTGTGGCTTTTTTATGAGCAGAGGCGTTAATCACCTCAAACACAGACTGAGATGTGTTAGTGTGCAACCAGATAGACCCTGAAGTTACAAGAGAGATGCCTTCTTACCTTGCTAATTTTGAGATAAAATGAAAATGAAGGACAGCAGCAGCACTTGCATCCGTAATGAATAGGGGGCAGTGGGGCTGATTTTGATGACTTAGTACGCTCTTCTATTGGCCCAAGGATTCGAGGACAGGGCTCATCCGCTGAAGAAAGTGCAACCCAAATGCTTTTGGCTTCACTTTGGGTTTCTTTCTTTCAAGCAATACTCGTGGTACACAACCTTCACTCGATGATACTGCTTGAAACCGGAAAAATCATAATGAAGCCATGGCAGCATCTGAAACTTTTTGTAACTATTGAATATACCATTCAATGTGGCGAGAAGCCCATATTGGGAGAACTCTGTAACTACATTGACTGTTGCCAAGAAGGGGTTCAAGGCACCCACTCACGATTTGAGTAGCCCATTGTTCGAGGAAGTTGTAAAACACATGTGGGTGATGGTAGATGAGTAAAAATGAATATCGTGCAAAAAGGGTTGCAGTATTTTGTCTCGAAGAGTGGAGGGATGGAAGGAACAACACTTTGATAAATCAATGCCTCTCGCCAGTGTGTGAAAAATGGAAACTTTGTCGATATGTTGGATGAGGTGGTCGTGGTAAGCGGGTGTGGAGAATGTCGGTCATGTCATGACTGACAATGCAGCAAGCACATATAGCAACGGGAGACTTCTTGAGGAGAGGCACCCTACACTTGTTCGGATCCCTTGCACATCCCATTGCATTGATCTCCTACTTGAGGGCATGAGAATAATTCTATGAAGGAAAAGTAAGGTTGAAGAAGCGAATTATCACAAAATACATCTACAATCACCCTTGGGTGATAAGCTTAATGAGAGAGCACAACAATGAAAAGGAGCTTGTGCAATCGAGAATTATATGATTCGCCCCAAAATTCATCGCATTGCAGCACCACTACCATCTCTTACACAAATGTTTGTGAGCACGTAGTGAGTCTCCTCTTGTAGTAAGGCCAAATGAGAGAGGCTTGTGAAAACTTTTTTTAATGATGTGTTTGCAAAGATCACAAAGAAGATCCTTACATAACCTTTAAACTTGATTATTTTTTATTTATCATTTATTTTTTATTATTTTTTGGATCAAATTTCTCTTAATTTTAATTTTAAAATTGCATCATGGGTGAAAAGTGTGGTCGGAGAATTTATCACAAGCTACATCTACAATCACCCTTGGGTGCTTAGCTTGATGAGAGAGCACACCAACGAAACAAAGCTTGTGTGATCGGAAGTCATACGCTTCACCACGAATTTTGTCGTATTGCATCCTCACATCTCTTAAGAAGAGGTTTACGAGCACACGGCGGCTGAAATCTCCTGTTGTAGGAAGGCGAAAGGGGTCATGAAGACTGGTTTTTATGTGTTTGAGAAGATCACGGAGGAGATCCTTGCGGTAAATTTAAACTTGCTTATTTTTAATTATCGTTTATTTTTATAATTGTTTTGGTTCAAATTTTTCTTAATTTTAATTTTAAAATTGCATCCTATTTTATTTTAGGGTCGAAGCCTTGATTAGAGTTCTATGCTTGGTGTATGGGCGAGGGGGGAAATAAAATGGGTTGTATATATTAGGTCATAGAGAACTATTATGGGAAAAATAAAAGAAAATTCGAACTCATTTGCCACATAATTGATTGGAGATGGAACAAGCGATTCTGCCGACATACATGTAGCTCTGCGACATATACATGTCGCAGCCTACTACTTGAATACCAGATTTTTCTTCTCTTGTTCATTAGAGGCGAAAGGGGATGTTATGGATGGCCTCAACACATGCATAGAGAGGATGATCCTTGATTAAGCCACTAGAGACACAATTCTTGATGAGTTAAAGATTTACAAGAGTATAGGTTAGAGGCTCTTTTCTTTAGCTTTATGTAATTCAAGGAAAATGACCACATAATCAGGTAAAAACAAATTGAGTCATTGGATTGTAGTCTTGATACTCATAGATTCTAGGCTTCTTTAATAAATGCAAACTTATACGACTTACACAGTTATAAATGTCATTTTGCAGATCTGTGGTGGGAGGATTATGGTGCAAAAACACCAAATCTTCAGAGGCTAGTCATCCGTATTCGTGTCATCCATGTAGCTCTTCTAGGTTTCAACGTAATTGGAGCATGTCTGAGGCCATTCACACAGTGAAGCACAACTTGTTGACAACACAACGCCTAAATGACCTTGTTTTTGTGCAATACAATCTTCATATTCACATGAAAGAAGTGGAGCGGAAAAACAATTATGATACAATTGACTTAGATTATACCGATCCATACTCAATCTAGAATGTTGAAAATGTGGAGCCCTTATTTATAGAGGAGATTGCAGATTTTAACAATGAAGCAGCAAAAAGGGCAGCAATAGCAACATGAGGGGTTGGTGAGGATGATATGATTGCAAATGATTTTGTTCCAGCAGAGGAATCTTTACCTTCCACTTCCACACACAAACCGCAACATAAGAGTAAATGGAGTTGGAGGTGATATTATGGTGCATTGATGAGCATTATACTCTTATTTAGTCTAAAATTGAGCATTGTATTCTTTTTGTCTAAAACTAATAAAAATATACGAATGTTCTTTACATTCATTTCTCATGCTTTTAAAAGCGTTTTACATGTTACTCAAGTTTATTTTATGAATTTATATAATTTTTAAACCATAGAAAATTTAGCAAGTATTTACCGAGTTACGAGTCTAAGCCAAAATTTTAGGTTGCCAAGTGTACGACTTTTTGAACCACATTTGACATAAATCCACAACCTAGTTGACTTAAATGGGCTTGACCACCTTGCCTTCTGCAAAACTAAGTCCTTTTGCATTGCCAGCTTCCTTACAACCAATTCAACTCACCTCGTGGCATGCCTTTAACACCTTGCACCCTCCATAGCCAACTCTCAAATTCATTGTGCCCATTAACACGCCCTTGACCTAAATAATCGGTGTTTAATCATCGATAGATCGAAGATTATGCCTCGAGTACCCAGCGACTCCCTATCCCCACGCTCCTATGATTCCCCAGCAACCTTGTTCCCCAATTCATGTGCACTCGGTTGGTTGTTTTTTCAAGGTAAGATCCTTTGTTGAAAGAACCTTGAGCCCAATTTTTAACTAAGCTCATTCAGTCAAATTGAAAATTGGAGGGTGGGTCCAGTTTGATTGAAGGTCAGTCCCCCACAACAAAAACATATTTTATAGTCCAATCAGCATTTTTCTACATTAGTATGCACAGTCAACTAGTGGGGTCCACATGCCCATTCAACTCTCCACTAGACAACTCTCCATTGTGCACAGTTTCCAAACCCAATTTTTCTGCAGTCTGTATCTCAATTGTACGAGTACGATTTTTAGTGTCTTTATTACTGCACCTATTTTTTGAAAAGTTTTGCAATTGTATAGTTGGCCTCTACAAATTCCACCGTCTAATGCTTTTGAAAAAAATCGGATTGTAGCTAGCTCGTTTTCAATTTGGAACTTCAAATAAGCATAATTTGAACCTATAACTGCCTTTCAAGCCCCATTTTTCTAAAACCACACATTTTTCAAGATCTTTCAATTGGTGCAATCAATTTTCACTCAAGATGTACCATTTCTTCTATGTTGTAAACATCTCAAGCGCCCGTTTCTTATTGATTGTTTCATGGGCACAAATATTGATATAATAAATTTCTTCTCCATGGTGACATGATAATAAACTTGGGATTCATCGTAACACCACATGTTTTGACAATGATCTTGCGCATTAACTTTAATGCTCTATTTGTAAGCATATTTATGTTGGTTGTCAAACTTTTATATGACACTGGTTGTCCTACACCAATTTTTGTGTTGGAGCACTTTGAAGGAATTTTTGATTGAGTTGTGTGTCAATATACCCCTTTGAGTCCTCTCCTCTTGACTTCGACATCTCTTGTCACTTAACTTATGCCTCCATAATTTGCACCTTGTGGGTGCACATGTTATAAAGTACTCTAGTTATTGGTACACCAACACAACTATGTCTTGGATACTTGAATTGGTTATGACACCATGCTTAACCTTGTATTGTTGTAAAATCACTTCAGTTTTGACAATAATCATACCATGTTTATTCCAAGATAAGCATCAACAATGACATTTGAGTGTTCCATCCTTCATTTGGTTATCACTAGTGGGATAGTCTTCATTTTCTCCTTTCTCCGATTCCCCAAGTTAATCTTAAGTAGGGATGTTAGTGTATAGGCATGCATACACATTAGACTTAGGTTTAACTGCTTCCCTAAGTTAGCATTTTTCATTATTGAGCAAAAATAATATATATGTGGATAGTTCAATGAGTATACACATCTTTAGTTAGGCTATTCATTTTCATCGGGCTCATAGTCGATCATAATTCACTAAGAAATCATCTTTGCATGCTTTATCCACCTACTTTATCACTCTTAGATAGTTGCAGAGCCAGCCCTAGTTCTAAGCAACCATCTTTGCATGTTATCCACCTAGTCAAGCTCAATAAGATTAACTGGGTGAATCTTGTTATTTTTGGAGGTAGCTAATTGTGACTCTCACTCGCACCTTATTCCCCCTATCTCATCATGTTGTAAATAAAGAATGATTATGTACCCAATTGAATGAGGTTGATTCATATGGATTGAAATATTGCAATATAAAGTTGTCGTTTAATATATCAATTGTTTGTGAGAATCTTTTTTTTGAGTATGACGATGTGGGCATGGAAGGATTGTGGGCAAGGTTGATCTTGGGACATCTGATGAGTCGATGTCATCATCAAAATTGCATATGGTTACTAGAAACAAGTGCCACTCAAAAGACCTAGAGAATGAAATTTCTTTAGGAATTCAATGATTGTGAGAACAAATTGTTTTGTTTGGCGGATGGCACTTCTCCTTCAAATAAGCTATTGGCAAAGTTCTAGTTCAAAATATGAATAGAAGGTCTCGTATGGATTTAGAATGTGTTGTGTACCCCTCAAAACATGACCTAGTGAATAAAATTCCTTTAGACACAAGTGCCATGCAAAATATGACTGGAGAATAAAATTCCTTTAGGAATTCAATGATTGTGAGAACATATTGCTTTGCTTGGAAAATGGCACCTCCTCCTTCAAATAAGTTATTGGTAATGTATCGTATGGTTACTAGACACAAGTCTCATGCAAAATATGATCTAGAGAATAAAATTCCTTCGAGAATTCAATGATTGTGAGAACAAATTGCTTTGATTGGCAAATGGCACTTCTCCTTTAAAAAGCTATAGGCAAGGTTCGAGTTTAAAATCCAAATGGAAGGTTTGTATGAATTTAGAATGTATTGTGTGTACCCCCTTTCTAGAAAAAATTGCCTTCCCCTCATGCAAATTCAAAATAAAGGCAAGTAGATCCATCATGAAAAATGGGATGCATCAAAATAAAGAAATTGACAAACGGTCTATGACTATATTCAACAGAAATAAGGACAAAAATCTTACCAAATTCGATGAAAGCATTGTTCCCAAAGATGTTGATAAGTAGAGTAATGGAGCACAAGCTAACGAGATTGAGTGATGGTGCATTCTTTAAGGCTCATGGTGCTAAAGCACATAGTTTTGGCCACAAATACGGAGACTTTTATAGGCCCAAATGAATTGGATGTAGTCAATTTTGCTAATGGACATTGAATCGATTAAGACATTGAAGCGCATAATTGCAATGCTAGAGATTGGATTTTATTTGGACAAAAAGGCACCGTGTTGATTTGTGGACCAAGGTTCACTTTGAGATCAAACACACTAGAGGAGAGGAGTCATAGTTGATATTGTACAAGATAAAATGACACCCAAACAAAATGGAGATCTGCTGACACAATATGTACACGACGTTATAATGTATATGCGTATATGGAGTATACGACATGTGGCACATGTACACCTTGGTTGGTCAAATGTATAATGAGTGCCAAAAAAGGTTTACCCTCCATTGTTATTACTTATTACTATACTAGCACAAATCCATTTTATAGTGGATTTTCCAAGAGGTATCCAAAAGTCTCGGGATGGCAATCCCACCAAAAAATGTGTAAGAACATAGAATTCGGTGAATATCAAACACATGTTAGATAGGATTTGTACTAATCATAGATTTTCCTAGATCCTTCATTGTTGCAGTCTATAGAGACAATTGACTTGTAGTTACATAGTTTTGAGTCTTGATGTGCTACATTTTTAGGAAAAGTGTTATTGATAACATCAAGTGCATGTGTTATGTGAGTCTTTTATTATTAAGAGGCTAGTAAGAGATACTTTGGAGTGAGTCCCTCCAAAATGAGTATTGGATGGTGTAGCCCTACCTCAGGGCATTCTTTATTGAATATTTAGGCACACTGCTACCTTCCATATCCCTTGTATTATGTGATCTCAATTCTTTTCCTGCATGTTTCCACTCACCGAATCTGTGGATATTTACACAACAATAGTGCAAAATTTTCAAGAGATGCCAAAGGAGATTCAACAAGTAAGCCTTGCCTCTGAATGGGCTTGATAGATCCATTCAATCAGTAAAATTGTGGTTACTCACAAATCCACGATACGGTATATGTGCAAATGGCAATAGATACAAATACAAAACATTAGTAGTGCACTAAACATGGGAAAGTTAGCTATTTGATTACATGTAAGAAATTGCTTCCAACTTGCAAACATCAACATTAATAATGTGGTCTACACACTAGAGTTGCTAGTTTTCCCCTAGTGTCATCACGCAAATGTTATATTCGTACTATGTCTAAAATGTCACATTAAGGAGGGGATGTCAGGTTAATGTTTGACATTATTCACTCTTAGTTTAGGTAAAGGTAGTTGGGGATCATGTAAAATTAGTTGTGCCCGACATATTTCTATTTGAGTTTTTCACTGTTTCAAAGTCGTTGGTATGTATCCCTTTATCTCTGTTTAGATTTTAGTTAACCTCAACCGTTTTTGTCTATTTGTTTCATAGAATACATGTTAACTCTATAATCATCTAAGCGCGTAAATATACAATCTAAAACCATAAAAAAATTGCACAAAAGCATTTCAATTTGGAAGCACAATGCACTAACAAAAATATTGAGATAATGGTTTAAATGTTGTCGAAAAAATTAATTAGCTTGGTTGTTGGTAACCAAAATGTGCCCCCTATCCATTTTTGCTAACCTTATACTCTCGAAGGACCAAGACTCCCAAATACTTGTCTTGTTTTACTTGTTTATGTTGCTTTGTTCATATTGTAGGCCACAAACCATTATGCATAGCCACGTATCCCTCCCACATGTCATGAGAGCCTATCCCAATCCACAAAGCATTCTACTCTGCCGCATTGCATATCTGCACCACGCTCCATGAACCGCTTATCTTTGAAGTGTCTTGTCTCACCTTCCCTGGCCATGAACCATTGTTCTGAATCATGGAGTTCTAATAGTGTCATCCACTCATGCTCCTTCCTATTCCACTTTGTTTATGACCATCTCTCGATACTACCCTTCATTCCCTCTTGTTGCATCATGATGTCAATCTGCATCTTTGCCAAAAAGTATTACCCCAAGCCGTAGATGCTTGTATAATCCGCATTGATCTAGTCGTCTCTGCAGAACACTATCCAAATTCGTGTTGCTCGACTTGCTTCGGGATGCTTCATATGATGCGACAAAGCATAGTCGGCCAGAACCTCTATTGCACTTCGACATCCGAGCAGTTTTGGTGGCCCACGATCTTCTATTTGGCCACGGCTTTGTGCGACATCCCCTCAACTACACTCTTCGACTTGAGTGAGGACCCACAGAGATCTCCTTCATTTGTAACGCCTTCTCCATGTCATCATACACTTGGAATTGTTCGCTCATTGCTTCTATGTTGTGGATCCCTTCCACCAACCGTAGTCAATTTGCATTGATGTGCCGAGCTACTCTAATGGCGCGCGGAGAATGCTACAATGGTCATGGAGCTCGCCTACTCCATCCGGGGGTTGCGAGTTTAATGTTAGATCTACCACAAGCAAAGGAACAATTATACAAAACTTTATGATATATGAGACTTCAAGCCACCATTCAAATCCAAACCATTGTTTATCCCCTCTAAATCCAATGATCCATGTCAGGCTCTCTAATTGCTTCTTGAAATTAGATCACGTCACATCAGATTTTGGATTCTCTACAACAAAGGACGATTTGTCGTTCTTCATTCATGACATTCTTAACTTGCTTCTCAAGTCTCTTTCATCTCTTTTTTTTATAAAGAGCAAATCTTTCTCTATATTAGGGGTGTTTTTCCTTTGGAATTCGCTTGAGTTCCCATCTTCTATGTATGGTGTTTTAGCCTTTATGTTAATGAATGTAATATATACAAGACCTCGTCTCATAGTATAATGAATTGTGTATACTTGGGCAATAGCAAAGTTGTGGCTTTTGTTTGCCCTTATCTTTCCTCGCCTTTCCGGATCTCTTGTAAATCATCCCTACCTATTGTTATGTTGTGATTTGTGTGTGTAGACTATACTTGCATCATTCAATATGTAACGCCCACAAAAACGACGCACCAAAACCACATTAATCCTCATAATTATTTAGGAAAATTACGTGAATTTTTTTTTTTTTGGATTACGCAATGTTACTAAACCTTAGATTTCACTTATTTAATTTCCTTCATAACAACCCAACATGTAAATCTCAAGGTACAGCACAATCTTCAAAGCGATTTTAATCTGGAAATGTCTATGTAAAAATTAAATTACATTGATCTTAGAAAATTTATTACTCCTAAAATATCTTCTAGGTTTTCCCAAAAATTGGACAGCTTACTTATAACATATGAATCTAAAAACCCTTTAAATTTCATAACAACCCAACATGTAAATCTCAAGATACGCCACGATCTTTAGAGCAGTTTTAATCTGAAAATGTCTGTGTAAAAATCAAATTACAGCGATCTTAGAAAATTTATTACTCCTAAAATATCTTCTGGTTTTCCCAAAAATTGGACAACTTACTTATAACATATGAATCTAAAAACCCTTTAAATATCATCACAACCCAACATGTAAATCTCAAGATAAGTCACGGTCTTCATGAGGGGTTTTATAAACGAGTCATGGTGAGTTTAAATTATTATGTGACATTGTTGTTTTAATTATGGATCAAATAAATAAATGTGTAGCATGAGTATGTTGGAATTATTTTACTTAGGGTGATCAAAAGTAAAAAAAAAAAAAAAAACATAATGACATGGATATTTTAATTTAATATGACGATTGTCTTAAGGGTATGTTATTTGGGCTAACCTCGGATATACTTCGGGTAGATTTAAACTGCCAACATTAATCCTCATAATTATTTAGGAAAATTACGTGAATTTTTTTTTTTGGATTCCAACGTTACTAAACCTTTGATTTCATTTATTTAATTTCCTTCACAATATTTGTGTTATCGTCAAACACAGAGAGAGGAGAAGATCCTTATTTCACTCTTGATACATAGCCAACCCTTTTTTTCTTTATTTCTTTTATCCATTTTCTGCAGCAGTTAGATTACGATAGTTGGTGATAGCATTAGGAGTAGAATTAGATGAGAACAAGCTCTCTCTAGAGGTTTGCTTCAAATCATGAGCCCCGCAATTGACAAGCAAACTCATGTTGTGTTGATAGTGAAGCAATTTTCACGAGCGAACACTTTCAACCACCAACAATTGTCTTTGGAGATATATAAGAAAACTTAGGTTAGAAACAAAAGTTAATAATCGAATACTTAAGGTTCCACTAAGGTATATTCCTATAAATAGAAGCTCCCTATGGGGCATGCCTTCTAATCTATATGAAAGTTTTTTTATGAGGTATAGTTTATTATATTATGGTGTGGTCAAGAACCTAAAAACCATGGAGATTGGATAGCACATAAATCATATGCACTAGAAAAACAAGGTCTATAACAAAACACCAGCCAGAACATACTACAAAGTGAAAGAACCAACCTAGCCAGTCATATGATATTATGAAGTTAAGAAAACAACATGGGCTCCACCTAACAATTTGATTAAACCTTTAGCTAAATAGAACACAAGCCAAAACATATTGTAGAGCATAAAATTAACCCATCACAAGATTCGTACAAAGTCATGAAAATAGGACAAGCTCCAACTAGCAATTTTATTAAATCTGCATTTAAATACATAGACAAGCATCTTGGAAAACATTGAAAAGAAGCCCATACATGAAGACTTAAAGAAGAGCTTAAGCATCTTCAATATCTTCTCCAACATAACTGTCCACTGCTAATTCAAATGCCCAGGTTGTAACCTATGATATTAAGCCTTTCATTAATGATATATCAAATTTCAATTGTGATTTTTAGTACTAGTCAAAGTCATCCACTCGTTCCATAAGCATGATAAAAATTGCCTTCTTTCTTTCAAAATATTCTGAAAATTATTGCTACCAAATTGTAAAACTCTAAAACCAATCCAGCAGCCATCTTATAGAATTTCAAGCGAAAGGAACCTGGAGCAAGGACGATGCAGATTCTCCAAAAGCTATCAAATTGTCATATGCCAAGTCTTATCCTTCACTTCTTAGGCAAAGGTTGTTTCATAATTTTATGTGTCCTCTTCTTTCTCGGAATCTTGGCCAAATGCATATATTCATTGTTTAGTGATTTAATCAATGTCTTCTTCACATCCTCCTAGTTATGCTCTTCATCAATCTCATCCACCCTAATGTCAACTTATGTATTAACCTTTTTACTTCTAGTAATTGGTACTTTTCCACATGTTACAAGTATCAAACGAAAAAAAATAATATATAATAGTATTTATCGGGAATTGATTATGTTAATATCAAATCACTCTTCATATTTGATGATTTGTGGTTCACAAGAACCCGTCTCTAATGAACATGAATGATCCACTTGCACTAATTCATCTAGGAAAAGATCGTAGAGAGGTAAACCGTCTGGACTTCCCAATGAAATATTATTGTACATAATCCTAGGAGTTGTCATTTCTCGTCTAGTACGATCTCTTGAGTCATCTAAAGCGGTGTTACAGGGACGGCGGGACGGGGGACGGGGTTTCCGGACAGCAAAAATTTCCAAATTTTGGGGACGGCGGGGACGGAGGGACGGGCGATTAAAAATATATAAATATTTAAAATAAAAAGATATAGTGACTAAATTATATAAATAAGCTGAAATAAAACCATTTGAGATTTAAATAAGGTGAAACTTGAACTCATAAACATCAAATACACTATAAAGTCTAATATCAATATGTTAATGTCATAAATTGAAAATTCATAATACATATTTGAATTTTGATTCTTGAATATGAGACAAGCTGAAATTTGAAATTTCAAATATATTAATATTTAATATTACAAAATATAAAAGTAAAACCATTCTAAAATACGATTGATCAAGTGACAATAGCTAATATTCATATCATTAATCTCATAGCCAAATACACCAACAATTGTCTATTGTCAATATTACAAAAAAAGAGGACAACTACAAGTATCAGCCTAAAAATCAGAATCTCCATCTGAAGCAATATCCATGAACTCCTCCTCGCTGGTACTAGCATCCTCGTCCTCAAAGGTAAGCCCAATCAATCCTCGTTGCACAGTGTTGTCCTCTTCAACCTGCCTCGGCTCCTCGGGATCTACATCCCACCGTAATGCTGGAGTCTGTTTGTACTCGGGTGTCTTGCGATCTATAAGGCCTTGGCTTAACTGTGTCGGCTGAAGCTTCTCCGCTCTCGCGAGAGGTAAGCCTATTCCTCTTAGCAGTGTATCCCGACCATACGTAGACCGGTTCCTCTCGGAGGCGGAGGAGCTAGAAACAGGAAAGGAGGCGAATGGCAAGTGGTCGCAGCGATCACGGAAGCCCATACGGTCGCCACCCGACTCACTTTGGTTTCTCTGTGCTTAATGTTACCTGTCTGTCTTTCTTTGATGTTTTGTACCCATCGAGTTCGGTGAAGTCAAGCCACTCCATTCTTATCTGTGAAGCCTCTTGTGGAGTGTACATTTTTTAAAAGCCTTCATAAGGCCCTTCTTCACCTCATCATCATCGATGGGACAACTCACAGCCTCTCCACATACCATTTTGGATTTAGTGCATACGCAGCCATATGAAGAGGAGTGTTCAACTTCTCCCATCTCCATTTGAATAATGGGTATATATGTTCATTATAGAACTCCAAAGTGGGGTCCCTCACCCGAATAGCTGCCTTCATTTGCCCAAGCATGCTATCATGCACTCGTAGATCTCACCAAGATTGGGGTGTTAGAATCCCCATATTTGATGACACTAAAAACTGGAGCTATAATTGATATGATGTATTTCATATCAACCCAAAATGTTTCCCATGACACCACTTCCTTCACTCTTTTCCCTTGATCTGTCTTGGACTCACGCCACCTAGTCGATCTGTGTCATAATCATAATTTGCGGGGGCTCCTGCACTCGGACATCCTCTCCAACAAAATAAAAATAGGATCTGCGGGTGTCATTGGTTTGAAAATTCCTTCTTGAAAAATTTGAAAAAGTGCCAATGATGTGTGGTGATTGCATATGAACTTACGCACATCTCGGCATCGATCACTATCTGATTAACCCACTTTGAATCTTCCCTATGTCTTTGATGCATTGTTATGCATGCACACAACATGGAGTCAATAAATATGCCTATATTCCCGCTCCACTAGCTTGCACTGTTGCTCTCTGCACACATAAGTTTTGCATCTGTGATAACTTTGTACAACATTTGAAGGTCCAACCTCCTCAATGGCATCCTTGAAAATCTGAAACTGAAACTCAAGCATCTTTTCGCTTCCCGAACAATCAATTGCTCTCGAAAGTACGGTCCATTTTGCGAGACAATGATATTGATGAGAGGACGGTGTCAATATCCGTCCACCCATCCATGATAATCTTTGCATCCATGTGACACCCATGTCACCTTCATCTCCTCCATCAATACATTAACCTTGGAATAGTTTCTATCCAAGATTGTTGTCCTGAGTTTTGTGTCTCCAGGAGGCACATAACTTGTACCTGCTTTTGCAACCTTAGCCATAGCCTCCTTGTAATAAGGAGAGCGAGCAGCATTAAATGGAATCCCAGCAGCATAGAAAAATTTCCCAATAGCATCATCTGCCTCTTCCCTTGCCTTTGAATCAAACATGTCAATAACTGAATTTGGGGCTGCCCCCACGGCCTTTCTCTTCCCTCTGCTTTCCACTTCTGACACTTCAAAACTAGAACCAGCCAGAGTATTAGTAAGTTTGCCAGTCCTATGAGTGCTCAATGGAGTATTAGCCGTAGAACCACGAACTTCTGGCACGTTGTCCGTGGTATTTCCATTGAAGATTCTCACCATCTCAGCTCTCTGCTCTAGTGAAAGACCCTTACAAGTGCCAACCCCCCTTCCTGTAAGATGCAACAAGTGTGCATTGGTCCTAGTGATACTTACCATGCCAGTCGGTGCACATATGTTGCACTTCCATACTTTGCTCCCCCTCCGGACTTGGGGTTATCAATTATTTGGGCAAATTGTTGCGATGGCTTCTTCTTATCAAATGGTCGATGGCAAATTTGGACAACATTTGAGAGGGGCAATTAGTAGCTACCGGCTGAACTACTACCGTTCTGTTGCCACTACATTTTGTGCCCCTTCTTCACTCTCCCCCATTGTGGCATCACCAACTCTTCCACGGCCACCTATCTCAACTTCCCGTTCAACCCTCTCCTGCTCTGATTCATGCTCTGATTCATACTCATACTCAGTCTCGGAGAAGAACTCATGGTGATGATTGCTGCAATGAATTAAAAACAACCATAACTATATGATTGATTGATTATGTAATGAATTAATTTTAAAAAAAACGTAGCCATTTAAATTTTAAATTTTACAACCAAACCCTAGGGCCTATGCAAGATGCATTTTTTTAAATCCCACAAACTATATGCATGATTGCATTATGAATGTAGATGCAAATGCTAAAAAACAACCCCTAAAAAATGCAAAAATAATATAAATTTTAAACTAGAAATAAAAATGTAATTAAAAAAAAAAAACGTAACCATTTACATTGTAGTTTGTATAACCAAACCCTATGCAATATGCATTTTTAAAAATCCTACAAACTATATGGCATATGCATGATTACATTGTGAATGTAGATGCAAATGCTAAAAAACAGCCCCTAACAAATGCAAATATAATCTAAATTTAAAAAAAAAAAAACTTTAACATGTATTGTAAGCAAATAAAATTATAAATACCTCTTGCTCCCTCTTGTTCTTGCTCTTGCTCTTGCTCTTCCTCTTGCTCTTCCTCTTGCCCTTGCTCTTCCTCTTGCTCTTCCTCTTGCCCTTGCTCTCACTCTTGCTCTTCCTCTTGCCCTTGCTCTCACTCTTGCTCTTCCTCTTGCTCTTGCTCTTGCTCTCACTCTTGCTCTTGCTCTTGCTTGGTGTGAATATGAAATGAGCCCATATTGTAAATTTATAACATAAAATAGCACTTTTAGGGTTAGGGTTAGGTTAGGAATGTTACTTTTATGTTATTAGACATATACAATAAAAAAAAAATGTGTTTTAATCTATTAAAAGTCTGTTTTTTTTTTTAAAAAGACGTAAAAGCCACGGGGACGGCGGGGACGGACGGCTCCCAGACATTTCTATCCCTCTCCGCCGTCCCCAGGGCATTTCGCCCTCTCCCGCCAAAAAAGGAAACGTGGGGGAAACGTTTCCCCCACGTCCCCTCGCGTCCCGGGACATCCGGGACGCGTCCGGGCGTGTTGAAAAGGGGGACGCGTCCCGCGTAACACCGTATATAATTATGAAAGAGTTAGGAGCTTATGAGTGATTGATTCAAAAGATAGTACCTGCTATAGGTTTCACAAATGGAGTAGCAAGCTAAGCGGTCTTGACTGTGGGGGAAACTCAATGGTTAAGTGCGCTTGAGTTGGAGTATTATAGGGATTGTTTCTTGTGAGGAGCAAATTATCGACATATACTGACCAGAAATACAACTGTTTCAGATAAATAGAGTTGCATATTCAAATAAAAAACGCTGAAAGTTCATGTTCAAGAGGTGCTCGGTGAGCTTTTCATAGCATGCTTTGGGGCTTGTTTCAATCCATACAACAATTTCTGCAACTTGCACACTTTGTGCTCTTGGATGTCAACTGCAAAACTTTATGGATGAGACATGTACACAATTTCTTTGAGATCACCATTCAAAAAAGCAGTTTTTACGTCCATTTGATGAACTTTCCATCCGTTATGTGCTAAAGCCAACAAAGTCTAAATAGTAGTTCATTTCGCTGTTGATGCAAAGGTCTCATTATAGTTTATCACTTCCTTTTGAGCAAATCCCTTTGCAGACAAGCCTTACTTTGTGCTTTTCAAATAAGCCATCTGCTTTGTATTTGTTGCGGAAGACCCGCTTGGTTTACAACCAATTGGAAGACCCATTAACTACAAAGTTCCATTTTTGACCAAGGCATCATATTCACTTTTCATCGCTTTTCTCCATGCATCCAACTTTTCCGCTTGTTTGAAGGAGGTTGGTTCAGAGTCAAAAGCAATATTGACTTCTTTTGGATGGTCAAAAGTTGGTTTGTACTTGGGTGCACCCTCCAAGGTAAACTTTTGCATTTTTCCTTAAATCTCTTCAAGTATTTTATCTATTTTTTGGTTTGTTTATATGTACTTTTGGGGCATGTTTTCCCAACTTTATTAGGTATGACATCCATTAGTGTTTGTGTGAGCCATTTAGGCATCTTAATCTATCTCTTGCAGCACAACTAGTGCCTCAATTTCCTGTTCTGAAGCTTCTTCATTGTTTGACAACTGCTTGGGAAACACATGCTCATCGTTTGATGAAGTTTGAATTTCTGCTGTAGGGAGTTTCATTTTCAATTACAGGAGACAATACAGATTTAGGTGATTCCCAATTACATGTCCCCCCCTCACTGTTTGGAATTGCCATATCAATCTCCTTGAAAACATCAAATTTAGCAAATTTCTCAAGTTGAACCAATCAATGATCAATGCTTTCCATGTCGTTTGCAGTTGCATAAAAACTTCTCTTGTAATGAGAAATTTCTTGTTCTTTTCATCATATCACTTGTAGGTGCCTTTGAGGATTTTGAATATTCTAAAAAGATGCATTTTCGACTCCTTTGGTCCAATTTATTCCTTTTCTCCTTTGGAATCAATGTGTAGCATGTGGATTTGAAAATCCGAAGATGTCGCATTGAAGGAAGATGACCACACCAAACTTCATACAGAGTCTTCATTTGAAGGGCTGCTAATGGTGACCTGTTGCAGAGATACACTGCTGTTTGAGCTGCTTCTGCCCAAAAATGCAGATTGACCCCTTTGAAATACAACATTGCATGAACCATGTTCATCATAGTTCTATTCATCTTCTCAACTACTCCATTTTGTTGAGGAGTACCAGCTGTTGTTAGATGACACTTAATCCCATTTTGCTTGAGATAGGATTTAAACACCTTTGATGTGAATTCACCACCATTGTCAGTCCCGAGTGTCTCAATGTAGGCTTGTGCTTCATTTTTAATCATTGTTTGAAACTTTTGAAACATTCGAAAGGATTTTGATTCTTGTTTCTGTAAATAGATCCATGTCATCTTGCTGCAATGATCAATGAACAACATGAAGTACTTATGTCCAACGACGGAAAGAATTTGGTAGAGAACACAAATCAAATTGAACTCATTATAATTTTCTGTTAGCTTTCCTTTTTGAATTTCGTAATGGTTACCCTTGATTGTTTAGCTAGGATGCAAGCTTCACATTTTTCAATTTTCTTGGGTAGAGTTGGTAGACCTACAACACCATTCTTTTGCATTGTGCGAATGCTGTCATAGTTTGTATGCCCAAATCTAGCATGCCACAAAAGACTTGGTGACATCCCTTCTTTTACAAGATGAACAAGGTTCCTTGAGATTGAAGGCTCGCCCCCGTGTTTTAGCAACTTGCCTTCCTCAAATCCAATCATTACAACTGCTTTATCACATTTTCTTGTGATTTTTACTTCTCCATCATCCAGCAGAATGGAGTGGCCTTGTTATCGGATTAGCACTAGGGATAAATTATCATTCAGTTGAGGAAGGTATAGGACATTTTTGAGAATGAAATCTGGAAGACTTGGTGACTTGAGTCGAATTGTCCCTTTTCCTTTTGGTTGCAAACTTGATCTATCTACAAAGTACACCTTTCTTTATGATACTCCTCAAGAAGTCCTTTCGGAAAGTCATGTGTCATGTGTTGCGTAACACTAATGTCTAGGATTTAGGCATCAAACCATGATGTATGTGCTGAGGCATTGTTTACTTCAAGCGTGGCGGAAAGTATATGTTACGATGTGAATTAAGTCGTGTCTAGCTTTGAGGCATTTTTATTTTCTTTATTTGTTTCTTTTTGTTTTTGATAGGCCTCAATTTTGTCCCATGATGTTTTGCATTCATGAGCCTCATGACTCCCTTTTTGACCACAACGTTTGCAAAACATGTTTTGTTTGTCATTTTGCTTCTCCTGTTGTTGACCATTATTCTTGCCAATTCTGCCTCCTTGCCCTCTATATCTTCCCTTGCCTCTATCACTTTGGAAGTGGAAGCCTTATTGGAAGAATTGCCCTTTTGATGAGCATAACACATACTTTTGCTGAGGTTTCAGTCTTTCTTCCAAAGGCTTTTTCTCTTTCCACCATCTTATCAACCAACTGATCAAACGTGAGTGACTTCAACTGATTGCTTGCTTGTAAGGACTCCAAATATGTTGAATATGTGGGAAGAAGAGCTTTTATGAAAGTAGTCATATATACATCAATTTTGGCACCAACAACTTCGACATCGTGTATCGATTACATGAATTTCTAACACTTTGGACTCATTACATCACCGTTTTTCAACTCAAGATCGAACAATTTCAATTGCAATTGTATGAACTCCAATTCTAAATGAGAATCATACAAATCCCTTAGTTTGTTTAGTGCTTCCCAAGGTGTGTTGCACCCTTGTATGTGATGAAAAACTTCGCCATCCACTGAGGCCCTCATCAAGGCCAATGCCTTAGAATTCTTTTTCTTCCATATTTGTGATTCTGCCTTTGTTATTGGTTCCATTGGTTGCTTGTCTCCATCACAAATGTCGAACCACAAATCATTGAAGATGAGAGTGTTCTCAACTTGTTGCGACCAATCTAATTAGATGTCCTTCTTGGTTAGGGTTGTGCCATCAATTGAATTTATTGAATGCTTTTTGTTATGAAAGGAGATGGATTGGTTCCTTATTGCTCGAAAAGGTTTCTTTTTCTATATACTAGGTCAATATACCAAACCTCTCGGTATGCTTACCCTTCCTATATACCTGTCGGTATGTGGAAGAAGCTTGTCAAAGCACGTGAGAGAAGATTGATGCATGGTACCTAGGTAGTATGTGAAAAGGATTCCTTATCGATGACACCGCTAGCAAGAAATCCTTGTACATGGGCATAACATCCTTGTATAGTTGGAAATTCTTACTTTTAGGATTTACGTCGAATGATAGACACGAATGGGTAATGGAGGGAAATGAGAAAAATAAATATATGGTTTTCTCCTTGGCAATGTATAGGACAAAACCACATATGCCGTCGTTGCAGCTATAGTAGGCGTTAGATGCAGAAGTTGAAGCAAGCGCAATGACATTAGTTGAAAATGCAAGCCAAAAGCATCATTAACACCAAACACTTTGCAAAATTTTGTTTTGAAGTTTTTGCAAAATTTGTTTTATTTTGAAAAAGAATTTACTTGCACCAAAAAAATGACCTATTTATTTTTGTGAAACACATCGAAAGATATTCACTTATTTCTTTTGGAAACCTCCCTTTGTTATTGGTTCCATAGGTTGCTTGTCTCCATCACAAATGTCGAACCACAAATCATTGAAGATGAGAGCGTTCTCAACTTGTTGCGACCAATCTAATTAGATGCCCTTCTTGGTTAGGGTTGTGCCATCAATTGAATTTATTGAATGCTTTTTGTTATGAAAGGAGATGGATTGGTTCCTTATTGCTCGAAAAGGTTTCTTTTTCTATATACTAGGTCAATATACCAAACCTCTCGATATGCTTGCCCTTCCTATATACACCACGGTATGTGGAAGAAGCTTGTCAAAGCATGTGAGAGAAGATTGATGCATGGTACCTAGGTAGTATGTGAAAAGGATTCCTTCTATCGATGACACCTGCTTGCAAGAAATCCTTGTACATGGGCATAACATCCTTGTATAGTTGGAAATTCTTACTTTTAGGATTTACGTCGAATGATAGACACTAATGGCCCATGGGTAATGGAGGGAAATGAGAAAAATAAATATATGGTTTTCTCCTTGGCAATGTATAGGGACAAAACCACATATGCCGTCGTTGCAGCTATAGTAGGCGTTAGATGCAGAAGTTGAAGCGCAATGACATTAGTTGAAAATGCAAGCCAAAAGCATCATTAACACCAAACGCTGCAAAATTTTGTTTTGAAGTTTTTGCAAAATTTGTTTTATTTTGAAAAAGAATTTACTTGCACCAAAAAAATGACCTATTTATTTTTGTGAAACACATCAGAAAGATATTCACTTATTTCTTTTGGAAACCTCCCATATGCTTTTAATTGAAAAGTATAAAATTTTAATATTTAATCTGCATGAATTTGTGAAAAGAGACCCTACCAATGAGGGATAACATCGAGATAGGTTGTGAGTATAAAGGAAACAAAATTGCAGCCTTCCCATGCCTCAGATCTTCAATGCTTCCAATAAAGTGCCAACGCATTCAAAAACTGGCTGTGGCACAGTGAATTAGGTCAAAACATCAATAAAAGGCAGCTGGACCAGTTCCTTTGACACGTGAATACAGTCAGCTTGAAGGCATGTCAGACTGAAAGGCAGCCCTTTCAGCACGTGAAACATTCGCCAATGTGAGATGAAATGCAGCCAATGCGAGATGAAATGCCTTTAGCAGTCTGATGCAAATTTGGATGGACTTTGGGTGAAATGCCACACAGCAGACTAGCACAGATAGAACAGTCATCAATGCCACTTGCAGCCAATAAAACTCAAATTGAAGAGGATAATCTTCTCATGGAATTTCTTACTTACAGCTTGCAGCCAATGAGAAATGTGCAGGTCTGAGCGCCTTCAATGAAAACGCAGCCAAAGTTGATATCTAAGGTCTGAGCGCAGCTGACACAAAGAATGAAGGATAGAAAAATTAAATGGAAGAAGCCTGTGCTCTGATACCAATGTCAGGCCAGGAATGGGCTGAATAAAATTGACAATAAATTTGGTGCAAACCAAAATGTATTTGTTACATTCAAATGAAGAAGAGAGACAAAAATATAGCTGCAAAACGGCTGTTCACTTCATCTTCTACGATGATTATTTAGCTCACTTTAGATCAGTGTTACGCGGGGACGCGTCCCCCTTTTCAACACGTCCGGGACGTCCTAGACCTCCTGGGGACGGGGGCGTGGAAACATTTCCCCACGTTTCCTTTTTTGGCGGGAGAGGGCGAAACGCCCTGGGGACGGCGGGAGAGGGACAGAAACGTCCCGGGGACGTTGGGGACGGCTGGGGGACAGCGGGGACGTCTGGACATCCCCGCCGTCACCCGCGGCTTCTACGTCTTTTTTAAAAAAAAAGACTTTTAATAGATTAAAACACATTTTTTTTTTTATGTATATGTCTAATAACATAAAAGTAACATTCCTAACCTAACCCTAACCCTAAAAGTGCTATTTTATGTTATAAATTTACAATATGGGCTCATTTCATATTCACACCAAGCAAGAGCAAGAGCAAGAGCAAGAGCAAGAGCAAGAGCAAGAGTGAGAGCAAGGGCAAGAGGAAGAGCAAGAGCAAGAGCAAGAGCAAGAGCAAGAGCAAGAGCAAGAGGGAGCAAGAGGTATTTATAATTTTATTTGCTTACAATACATGTTAAAGTTTTTTTTTTTTTTAAATTTAGATTATATTTGCATTTGTTAGGGGCTGTTTTTTAGCATTTGCATCTACATTCACAATGTAATCATGCATATGCCATATAGTTTGTAGGATTTTTAAAAATGCATATTGCATAGGGTTTGGTTATACAAACTACAATGTAAATGGTTACGTTTTTTTTTTTAATTACATTTTTATTTCTAGTTTAAAATTTATATTATTTTTGCATTTTTTAGGGGTTGTTTTTTAGCATTTGCATCTACATTCATAATGCAATCATGCATATAGTTTGTGGGATTTTAAAAAATGCATCTTGCATAGGCCCTAGGGTTTGGTTGTAAAATTTAAAATTTAAATGGCTACGTTTTTTTTAAATTAATTCATTACATAATCAATCAATCATATAGTTATGGTTGTTTTTAATTCATTGCAGCAATCATCACCATGAGTTCTTCTACTGAGACTGAGTATGAGTATGAATCAGAGCATGAATCAGAGCAGGAGAGGGTTGAACGGGAAGTTGAGATAGGTGGCCGTGGAAGAGTTGGTGATGCCACAATGGGGGAGAGTGAAGAAGGGGCACAAAATGTAGTGGCAACGGCAACTGGTAGTTCAGCTGGTAGTGCTACCAATTGCCCCTCTCAAATGTTGTCCAAATTTGCCATTGGACCATTTGATAAGAAGAAGCCATTGCAACAATTTGCCCAAATAATTGATAACCCCAAGTCTGGAGGGGGGAGCAAAGTATGGAAGTGCAACATATGTGCACTGACTTGGCATGGTAGTATCACTAGGACCAATGCACACTTGTTGCATCTTACAGGAAGGGGGGTTGGCACTTGTAAGGGTCTTTCACTAGAGCAGAGAGCTGAGATGGTGAGAATCTTCAATGGAAATACCACGGACAACGTGCCAGAAGTTCGTGGTTCTACGGCTAATACTCCATTGAGCACTCATAGGACTGGCAAACTTACTAATACTCTGGCTGGTTCTAGTTTTGAAGTGTCAGAAGTGGAAAGCAGAGGGAAGAGAAAGGCCGTGGGGGCAGCCCAAATTCGATTATTGACATGTTTGATTCAAAGGCAAGGGAAGAGGCGGATGATGCTATTGGGAAATTTTCTATCTTTGCTTTGGGATTCCATTTAATGTTGCTCGCTCTCCTTATTACAAGGAGGCTATGGCTAAGGTTGCAAAAGCAGGTACAAGTTATGTGCCTCCTGGAGACACAAAACTCAGGACAACAATCTTGGATAGAAACTATTCCAAGGTTAATGTATTGATGGAGGAGATGAAGGTGACATGGGTGTCACATGGATGCAGCATTATCATGGATGGGTGGACGGATATTAGACACCGTCCTCTCATCAATATCATTGTCTCTTGCAAAAATGGACCGTACTTCTTGAGAGCAATTGATTGTTTTGGGAAGCGAAAAGATGTTGAGTTTCAATTTCAGATTTTGAAGGATGCCATTGAGGAGGTTGGACCTTCAAATGTTGTACAAGTTATCACAGATGCAGCTTATGTGTGCAGAGTAGCAGGCAAGCTAGTGGAGCGGGAATATAGGCATATTTATTGGACTCCATGTTGTGTGCATGCCATGAACAATGCACTGAAAGACATAGGGAAGATTCAGTGGGTTAATCAGATAGTGACTGATGCCAGAGATGTGCAGAAGTTCATATGCAATCACCACACATCATTGGCACTTTTTCGAAATTTTTCGAAGAAGGAATTTTTGAAACCAATTGACACCCGCTTTGCATCCTATTTTATTTTGTTGGAGAGGATGTCTGAGTTGCAGGAGCCCTTGCAAATTATGATTATGACACAAGATTGGACTAGGTGGCGTGAGTCCAGACAGGATCAAGGAAAAGAGTGAAGGAAGTGGTGTTGCGGGGAAACATTTTGGGTTGATATGAAATACATCATATCAATTATAGCTCCGAATTTTAGTGTCATCAAATATGGGGATTCTAACAGCCCCAATCTTGGTGAGATCTACGAGTGCATTGATAGCATGCTTGGGCAAATGAAGGCAGCTATTCGGGTGAGGGACCCCACTTTGGAGTTCTATAATGAACATATACAGCCCATTATTCAGCGGAGATGGGAGAAGTTGAACACTCCTCTTCATATGGCTGCGTATGCACTAAATCCCAAATGGTATGTGCAGAGGCCAGGCAGAGTTGTCCCATTGGATGATGATGAGGTGAAGAAGGGCCTTATGAAGGCTTTTAAAAAAATGTACACTCCACAAGAGGCTTCACAGATCAGAATGGAGTGGCTTGACTTCACTGAACTCGATGGGTACAAAACATCAGCAAAGACAGACAGGGTAGCATTAGCACAGGAGAAACCAGTGAGTTGGTGGCGACTGTATGGGCTTCCAGGATTGCTGCGACCACTTGCCATTCGCCTCCTTTCCCAGGTTTCTAGCTCCTCTGCCTCTGAGAGGAACTGGTCTACGTATGGTTGGATACACTCTGTTAAGAGGAATAGGCTTACCTCTGCGAGAGCGGAGAAGCTTGTAGCTGTACATAGTGCTTTGCGTCTTATAGATCGCAAGACACCTGAGTACAAACAGACTCCAGCATTACGGTGGGATGTAGATCCCGAGGAGCCGAGGCAGGTTGAAGAGGACAACACTGTGCAGCGAGGATTGATTGGGCTTACCTTTGAGGACGAGGATGCTAGTACCAGCGAGGAGGAGTTCATGGATATTGCTTCAGATGGAGATTCTGATTTTTAGGCTGATACTTGTAGTTGTCCTCTTTTTTTGTAATATTGACAATATGAATAGACAATTGTTGGTGTATTTGGCTATGAGATTAATGATATGAATATTAGCTATTGTCACTTGATCAATCGTATTTTAGAATGGTTTTACTTTTATATTTTGTAATATTAAATATTAATATATTTGAAATTTCAAATTTCAGCTTGTCTCATATTCAAGAATCAAAATTCAAATATGTATTATGAATTTTCAATTTATGACATTAACATATTGATATTAGACTTTATAGTGTATTTGATGTTTATGAGTTCAAGTTTCACCTTATTTAAATCTCAAATGGTTTTATTTCAGCTTATTTATATAATTTAGTCACTATATCTTTTTATTTTAAATATTTATATATTTTTTAATCAGCCGTCCCCAAAATTTAGAAAATTTTTGTCGTCCCGGAAACCCCGTCCAGCCATCCCGCCGTCCCCCCGTCCCAGGTAACACTTGATTATATATTACGTATTTCCACATGAATAGTTATGTAACAAGAATCAATTGTGTTAATATTGAGTCAATTTTATGACCAATACTTCATGATTCATGTTCACAAGAACCCATCTCTTGTGAACATGAATGATCCCTTTGACACTCATTGTATCTAGGTGATGCTCGTAGCAATCAAGCATTAGAACTTCCAAAATAGTTACCCATCCCGGTTCTATTCTAGCTCAAGTGTGCTTAATCATGGAGTCTCCCCCTTGCATCGAGCCCACTTAGCTTACTAACACATTTGTAAAGTCTTCTGCAAGTATTGTGCATTATGAGCGATTCGTTGTGGAGTTAGTTCCCAAGCTTTGTCAATTTTACATATTTGGTTTTCCACAATTTATCATTATGTAATATTATTATTTATCCAAGTCAAATACGTCAATATCAAGTTAATCTTCACAACCCATATTTCATGACTAGTGATTCACAAGAACCCATCTCTCATGAGATTCGTTGTGGAGTTCCCAAATTTTGTCAATTTTACATGGTTTTCCACAATTTATCATTATGTAATATTATTTATCCAGTCAAATACGTTTATATCAAGTCAATATTCACACCCATATTTCATGACTAGTGATTCACAAGAACCCGTCTCTCATGACCATCAATGATCTGGTTAGCACTCATTAAAATCTAGACTACACGGATACGGAGTGCAGGTGCACGATTTTGAGTACTGCATTTGAAACGGCAATTTTTAAAAATCGCGGGTACGGTATGCTTTTGGGTACGTTTTATATATGTATATAAATTATAAATTTAAATAAGCATTTGCATACTTATTGAAATTTAATTCTCATACATTGCATACTTATTGAAATTTAATACTTAGTCATGGTGCATTTACACCTATATTTGGCGAAGTCTTTCTTTTCACATTACATCATGTAGTAGCAGAAGAGGTCTTTTACCACTCATCTATAACAAATCAATTTACAAAGTATCAAATTACTGATACATTGCTTTTCAAAATAAATAAGTATTTAGATTGTACATTCTAAGGAAATGATCAAGAAAACAAGTGTGGTAATAAAAATTATCTGAAAGGAAGGAGTTGAACATGGCAACTCCATTTGCTTCATATTTCTCTATCACAGTTATTTATCTTAGTGACTGTGATAAGATTCAAGGAGTTTTGATTGTTCATGGTGACCTTCCTTGATCCACTCAGCACGATAGTATTGTCAGGCATATTTCCCGAAACATCATAACTAAGCGGGAAAATATGGATCCAAGTGGCGGTGGGACGATTAGTCCGAGCACGGAGAATACTGCGCGAGTTTTGGCGAGTACTCGCCGAGTTTTGAAAGCTATCCAAAGATTTTTAATTACTAATTTGTCTACACACGATCAAAGCTCATGATTCTTTTAGAAGATTGCGAAGAAGTTGTTTGGTCCAAAAGGTGCAAAAATGGATTTTATGAAAATAAGAAAAATATTGCCATCAATGCGTAGAGCTCAGAAAATATACACTTTTAGAGAAAACAACCCTAAAATGGAGCCATAGAATGAAAGTTATGGCACATGGAAGTTTTTGCTGCTACATCTTCCCGGACCCTTTCCAAAAATGGCAAAAAAATTTCTATGCTTGTGTTTTTTTCACCAAAAATCCAAACAAGGAAAGAATTGCCAAAGAAAGAAAGAAATGTTGTCTTTGGCGAGTTTTTAAGTTTTGGCGAGTTTTTAAGTTTTGGCACATCCGGAAACGTACCCACGGACACGAGTGCAAGTGCGTTGCGAGTGCAGCAACAAAACCATACCTGTGTGTCTGTGAATACATTTCCGGACGTACCCACAGTTACGATCCTCGTACAGTGCACTGTACATTTCCAGGCTGGTACGAGGACCTATATGGCGTTTCCGTGCAATCTAGATTAAAATTAAGTGACTTTGATATTTTGAAAATATATGCTAGAGGATATTAGAGCCTTGGATGTTAGAAGCATATCCAATTCTCTAACATTTGACTAGTCTTATAAGACTTGCTATTGAGGCCTAAAGATGCTCTTTTTCATAAATAACTAAGCTAGTGATGTCTAGTACCATAATCGCTTTAAATATTGGATTTGTTTTTGTCTTTATGCTTGAATCCATTGCTTTTGCATTTTGATTTAAGATGTTTTAGGCAGTTTATAGATATTTTATATATGTTACATCTAGTATTCCCACTTTGTGCAACTTATTAACATTGCCAAACACTAATGTACTTTCTTATCACACAAGGGTCAACTAATGTTAGATTAAAAGAGCATAAACTTCCCTACATAATGAACAAAATCGGCAATGCAGAAGATGGCGTCTATCATGCTGCTTACCTATAACAAGTGGTTAACTAGATGCCAAACTCAACTCAATTTTCCCATGACAAAGTTTACTCAAGTTTTAACAAATTTAACTTGTAGAAAGATTGCTTACCATTATGACTGAATAATATTGGCTTTGTTTTGCTTTGTTTTGCTTTTATCCTTGAATCCATTACATTTGCATCTAGATTTAAGATATTTTAGGCACTTGATTAATTTTCTATATATGTGTTACACTTAGTTGTCCCACCACACAACTTCTGGTAATAGAAAAACACTAATGTACTTTCTTATCACACAAGGGTCACCCAACACTAGATTAAACAGGCATAAACATCCCTGCATAACAAGCATAAACTACAATGGAGAAGATACCGCCTACCATGCTGCTTGCCTATACCAAGTGGTTCCCGAGATGTCAAAGTCAATTCTATTTACCTATGACAAAGTTTATTCAAGTTATATCAAATTTAACTTCTAAAAGGATTGCTTACCATTATGACTGAAAAACAACCCTAAATGTTGACAAGTACAAAACGTGCCAAGCAACCAAAATGCTCACAATACTCAAATTTATGCACATGTACAAACATGGGACATTGAAGCAAATGTTTAGTATCAGTTGTAGACACAGTTTCTGTTCACAACAGTACTTGGCATTTCTAGATACTGTAATTTCAGGCCACGATTTTGAACATTGAATGATGGGCAAATAGCACACTGCTCCTGAGGAGGTGTTTACTATAGGATCCACACAATTTGAGCTTCCAAATTTAATTCTGGCACATGCACCTCAATGCTGTTGTTCATTCTAACTGATTCTTGCAAGCTGCAGCTTCCGTCAGGGATCCTCATAAAATGCAAAATATGGTTCATCTATGTGTATGCATTATATTTCTGAATAAATATCACACTCACTTTATATTTGCAAGGACAAGGTAGAGTTTATAATGCTCCTTTTGAAGAAAAAAATTTAAACTAGCAAACTTATGAATAATATATCTTGATTGAACTGTGTTGTATCCTTTTAATTCCGGTGTTTTTGGGTCTAACTTTTAGGCCCTTCTTCAAGGTGAAGAAAGGTCTAGAAGCTAGACCCGAAACATGGGAATTAAAAATACAGCATAGTTTAATCCATACCTATGGACATCTTAAGGAATTAATAGCACTTTTTCTTAACAATGGAAAGTCTGGTGTAGATATTCTCCACCCTAGCTTTACTGTATTAAGTTGAAGTGCCTGGAAACGGAAACAGAAATGTGGTAAAGCGGATTTTCAAAAAACCTTGGAAACAAAATGGCACAAAAACATCCATATAATATATTATAAAAATATATACATATAGATTGAAGTTAAACAAATGCATAATACTCATTTTTAGTAGATAAAAGCTAAAACACTTGAAAAATAAAGAATTTATGAAAGTTCATAATGCAATCTTTAGGTTCTAATTTCAATTTCACTTTATTAAAAACAATGGCATACCAAAAAAAAATCATAAAGTTACACCAAGGGGGTCACTTAAGTGACACCCCTATTTAGAAAAGTAACTCAACATGAAAACATAAGGTGCACAACTTAATAAGTTAAAGTCAACTTAAAACACCTTAAAAGTAACTTAAGTTTAAAAAGACTTTTCCCTCCAAAAATAAAGCAAACAATCTCCACCCTTAGATTAGGTTCTATCACAATCGTTGGATTGAGAAAACCCTAAAAGTTGCCTTAATCCATAAGAATGCCTCATAAAGGTCAACTTAAGATTTGGAGGCTCATTTGCAACATGAGCAAGGTTGGGAGAAGGAGAGGGAGAGAGGGGAAAGGCTTGTCCATGTCTTGTCCCTCCTCCCTCAAACTCCAACAAAGCCTCCATGGACCCTCAAGCTGAGGTTGAGGCTTCGTAGCTTCAACATAGAGTTAGATTCAATTGAGAAGTAAAAGGCTATAAGGCTTCACCCCATGTATAGAGGGTTTCCATTTGTTTTAGATCTATTTTCAAATTATGCATTGTTTATTTTATATTTTTATTGTTCTTGTTATTGATTTGTAGATATAGGTGTGTGCTTAAAAGCATATGGAAGCTTCAAGGCCCCAAGTGTTAGTAATCATGTTAGTATTCACATGGGGTTAGAATAAAATAATAATGTAAGCTTATATTATTTTATGAAGTTGTCATAAACAACTCATATAGTATAGCTAAGAGTGAAAATAGTTAGAATAAGGCTAATTGAGTTGTAGTTACAACTGGCGTAGCTATTCTAGGTGTCAGAGGTTTGTGGAAGTTTATCTTGGAGAGATTGTAGGGATAACTGGGTGATTTGTGGGGTTGGAATTACAGTGCAGTAGCAAGATTGTAGGAGTTGAAGATCCTATAAGATTGCAGGCCACCTCTCTTGTAATTATCCCATATGAATAATAATGAATACTGTTCTTATTGAAACGTGAAAGTTTAATGTATGCCAAATTTGTGCAAATATAGCCAATTGATATCACCAAGGGCATCTCCAAGTCATATTGTCCTTCAAAACTGTATTGCTAAGGCACTCATTGAAGTTAAGTAAGTTTAGATTTTTTCTATGTATTAACTTTTTCTTAACTTCTTTTGCTTTTAAAAAAGAATCGCTGCGGAAATGGCTTTGGAAACGCCCTGGCACGTGCCAGAAATGGCACTGCCGTTTTCAGTCAGGATGTGCCCAGGATTGACCTGCATTTATGGTGTGTTTCGGCAGCGCTTCACTTTGCCATTTCGTAGCAGAAATGGTTCCAACCTGACCCGCAAAGGTGAGAGACGTTTCCTACATCCTAGGTGTTCAGTCACTCCTTCCTTCCAGACAGCTCATAATCCAAATTTTTTTGAGATTATACTTTAAGTTTGCTGAAAATTCAATCTGCTTTGAAGGGCAGAAATATCATATGAGAAATGAAAATTAGGAGTAGAATTCAAGAGTAAAGAGTTAAGCAGTCATTTCCAAGTCCTAATTCACAGACTTAAAATTTTCTACTCGGTTTAGGGAACCTTCTTGGGCTGTATTGCAGTTATGTTCCAGCTAGCCTAACATCACTAACTCATATGACTTAAAACACTGAGGCTACCATGTCTCATGTCTGAAGGAGAACAAAATACGACACTCAAGCCAAATTATCATTTTCTTTTAGCAATTAGAAAATGAAAAAGGTAAACGGAATGTTAATATGGCAAAAAAATATGATAAAAAAATTTGAGAAAGTCTGCATAGATAAATATTGAGAATATTACAAAGAATGCCACAAACAACTTGACATTATAGATCCTAGAAAGTTTACCAATATAAGGATCTGGATGGCTCCATCTGGTCAATTTTGCTTCTGCTGCCTCAATCATCCTATCAATTCTGTCAATGTCATCCTGCAAATTCCAAAACATTGGAGTGCTCTGTAGAGTGAATAAACGAGCACAGCATAATAAATGGAAGCACAAAAGATTTGATCCAAGACAGATCCTCTGAGGTACAAATATCCACTAAAATATGTGACAAATATAAGAGAAAAAAGAAACACTCCAAAGCCCTTATGAGGTAAAAATGCTTAGCATTTAAAAGCCCGGTTAAATAACAGAACACTTTTAGTTAGTATAATATGGTAGTTTCAACTAACCTTTTTGGTAGTATTCCACAGAACAACTCTCCTACCACTGACGATGTTTTCCATTACGAGGTTAATGCACTTTTTCTTTATCACAAAGTAGTGTGTAGAATATTCAGTTATAGCTGTTTATTGAACTGTTCTTCAAATGCTTTTCCAAATGGATTTGGTGTGTAGATAGTCATTAAATTAAATAAATTATTGAAATCTACTGTATAATTTTAGAGCGATTTGCGATGGTTTGCAATTTTGCAATAATGGTTGATTCCCAAGTGATTCAGACACAAGCACTGAAGGTATCCATTCACAAGCACTTTTCTGCACATATAACAATGGAGTTTACTTTTCAATTTGGTTTCTTAAAGAGTAACAACGAATAATATTCGTTTGGATTCTTCAGTAACAAGACTTTGTCTCAGGTTATGGATTTCTGTCTGATGTTTATAATAATGGGGTTTAATTAGGCATTTTATCTACACACCGTAGATGTTTAAATATTAACTTGACGTGCATCAATATCATTCATCAACATACATCAATATCACCACAAATTTCATCTTCATCGTGGATATAGTTCATGATTCCGCATTACTTTTGTATGTATATAGTAATATAAGACAAAAGATAGAATGTATATCTTCTTTGCATAGGTAGAGAATATGAAAAGCCTCTGAATATACAAGAAGGAGATGAAAGGACTGGTAATTCAACAATCATCACATTTTGTATAAAACTATGTAATCCTATTTGAAAGAAGGTTGATCTTGGATCCTAATAGAAAGTACTTCAGTATAGTTCCTTTTTCCATTTGTGTTATGTTATAGCTCTTTTTAATTCTACTACTTTATGAGATTTTTGTGATATGTTTCTCTTTTCATGAATTATTTGTATATAGCCTATTGCGCAATTGAAACATGTAATTATATCCCATACTTTAATCTAGACTACAACCTGTTGCAAGTTTTGATGTCATAATCCAAGAACCTCTGTTAACAATGGTTCTGTTAACGGGACCCAAAATGCTAAGATGGCTACCAGGCCAGAGAGAAATTGCTAGAAGAGAAGATAAAAAAAATTGTGGAAGATGAAGAGACAGTGACAAGAATCCAGCTGAAAGAATCCATTTTAGAACATATCTACGGAGATATTCATGAGAATTTTTGGTGCGAGCTTCCAGAACAGCTAGTCGCCCGATTATCTCGGTTAGAATTCTATTGCTTTCGATATGAGCCAAAGGAGGAATACAAATGGATGGAGGAAAAAGAGGAAATATTGCACATTTGGATGTTCTGTGGACTTGTGATGTTGATCATTGGATGAAAACTACTATTGACGGGTACGTAACTGAAGTTGTTCAAATTTTTTGCTCATTTGATTCTGCTGAAGTACGTTTTCTATTTGGACTAAGAGGAAAATTTGTTAGACAATTACCATATTTGGTCAAAATGTTGGTTGTGGAAAAGGCCATGGTGTCGATTCCACGCAGTATGGAGTAGTCGGGTAGGCACCAAGGGGATGTAATCCTAGAAGAGGAAGATGAAGGGGAAGGGGTCGGAGCTAAAGAGCAAATATGGAAGGGTCTGAGAAGGATCAGAAGGAAGAAAAGAGAAGAATGGAAAGGCTGCAAAGAGAAATAAGACTTTCGCAATAGACAAGGAAGTGGAAATAATTTTGGGGAAAGAAAAAACCAACTACGAGTAGAGTAAACTAGGAAAAGTTGTTGAAGGAGGAGGAAAAAGCCTCCCTAGAGACCGAAGGAACCGAGGAAGAAAAGAACTGAAGTGATCGAGAGGGTATGCAGCGAGGTAAGGACCTGAAAGAGGAAACCGGAAAAGAAACTAAGGAACCGGAAGCAAAAGCCTAAGGAGAAACCGAAGAAAAATAAAATGAAATAAAGGACAGCTTAGATTAGAAGTAGTTAGGAGTAGATTTAGTAAGCAAGTGGATGTTGAACCCAGAGAAACCATCATGGAAAACATGGTATTGCGAGAATCAAGCAAGCATACAATATGAGGAAAGAATGCAACATGACCCTTAGAGGCCCATAGAAGATGATAGTACCCCTCTTCTAGGATATATATCCCTAGAGCCAATAGAAAATTGATTACTTGGGATTTTGCTTAAATGACATAGAACAATTCAAAATTCTACAAGAATTACAAAGAAGGTTAGAACAAAAATATGAAACACAATCAATATTAAAATCGAGAGTAGAAGAAATTGGTATAGGAGAAGTCACAAGAGAAGTAGAGTTTTCATTACATAGTCCTTCATTATGGAGAATTGTGCTAAGAGGAAATTGCGAAAGAAGGGGAGAAGATAGTAATAATAGTTCCATCAGCCCAAAATACAAGGTCAATTTTCTAGAGTCTGAAGAATTAGAAGAAGAAAAACTTGAATTAGCGCAACCAATACAAGTATTGGAGTGAACAATTCACAACCTAAAACACTCTTAAATTCAAGACAAAATTTGAGCTTTTCAACTGCACAAAGTCAACTAGGATATCAGTTGGGACTAGGAAGCATAATGGCTCATTACTTCAATCCATTTACAAGCCTACAGTCCATATGATGGAACTACCGACCCTGAACATTACTTGTTGACCTATGACATGCGATGGGGTGCAAAAGGAGTCACCGATGACAATACCAAGAAATGTGAACTAATAGGTGCACTATAGGGAAGGGCCTTGGAATTCATTTACTCAAGACAATTGAGTTTGAAGAATTTGCAGGATGTCCACAATGCATTAACTCAAGAATTCAAAAGAAACAAATGTGTTGGGAGAAATAATTCAAGATCTGAAAGAAATAAAACAAAGACTAGGAGAAATGGTTACAAAATATGATCTCAGATTCTCAGATGTCATGAATAAAGCAAATTTCAATTTTGATGAGTCAAATAAAGTTGTCTTGGTTTGTAGAAGGATTGCGCAGTAAAATCCGGTTTGTGATTGTCACAGACAAAATTTTCAACCAAAATAGAAGCTATTGAAGCAGCTATTAGAGTGGAAAAAATTGAGGATTATGGAGATAGTAGTAATCTGGTTTCAAAAAGAAGCAAAGCTCGATGCAGTAATGCGAAGACTGGAGGAATTACATGAAGGAAAGAAGCCTAGACTCGTATATGGTGTGCAGATTGCGGGGAAGAAGGACATCATAAGAATGATTGCCACAATATGAAATCTGGAGGCGAAGCGAATTTTTGCATGTCTGTAAAATATTTGGACACGCAATTAACAACTTCTCCTTTTCTACAACATTATGTGAAGGCACCCTCAAAATGTGGTATGTTCTTTTTGCAAGGCCATGACAAATCATGAAACTAAAAATACTGTTGAGTGTTGATGGATGTAAAGGAGGAAATTACTAGAAATGTTTTTGCAATACAAGCTCAAATGGCACCCAAGGCACCAAATGTTGTAGCAGAGAGGGAAATGGCCGCATCACCAAAGCCAATCGCACCATGGGCTCTAGCCTCACCGCAAACAAATCCATAATGGATCTCACAATCTCCTCAAGCTAATCCAAGTTGGGCACCGCCATCTCCATGCAAAACAATATGGGATGGGCACCTCCTTTGCCTCAACAATCACCTGGTGGAATATGCCTTCACCACAAGCACAATATGGAGGATATCAAGGACAAAATCAAAATTGGAATGCACCACCAAGACCATATGAAGCACAACAAGGAGGCTACCAAGGTGGATACCAGCAAAGGAGGATAAGACCCAGACCCCAACAAAAAGCAGTGATTTGTTACCTTTGCAGGAGAGCCAAATCACATTGCACAAAATTACCCTTCAAATCCTAAACGAGACGTTTACTACGCTTACTACAGGGTAGTGCAAAGCACAACACAATATGAAGACATCCCATATTGGAGAAACAAAGAAAAGAAAAACAACTACAATGTCAAGATGATTAATGTGGTACCTAGAGAAACTGGCAGTCTTCAAGCTGTTACACGAGCACAGAGGAAAGAACAAGGCTTGGAGCATGAGGAGATTCCTATGGAGCCCCACATACATCGGCACAAAGATACCTATACTTAACCCAAGAAAGGAAAAGGCAATGTTGGAAGAAGCTAAAAAGTTACTCCAATCAATTCAAAGTAAGGAGGGTGCTACACAAAACATCAAGGTGTAGAAGCCCAAATTTATGGACAAATGATTAGAATACTAAAACAGGAAGGAGTAGTTGTAGCTTTATAGGATTTGTTGAACATAGTGAATGTATTACGCAATGAAGATATCTCACAAAACATATCCAATCTTCTTAAACTCTATTAGAAAGTGTATCAGATAAAGAGGTGTAGGCGAAGAAACCAATATGGTATGTAAAAACTAAAAAGCCCTGGGACATGGACACCCAACTAAATGTAACTTTGGGAGACTACGAAATAAGAGACGCAGTGTTTGATTTTGGAAGCACCATTAACATGATGCCAAGATCCACTTGGGAAGCAATGGGAGCTCTGCTTTGGCATATAGTCTTATAACACTCAACCTCGCAGAACTATGGAAGAGTAGATCCCAATTGGCCGATTAGAAGACATTGAAATACAAGTAGGAGACTTATGTTTGAAAGGAGATTTTGAAGTCATAGACATGAAAACAAACGAAACACACTATCCAGTGTTGATTGGAAAGAAATGGGCATATGATGGTAATATGACGATCAACACAAGTCACCAATCAAATGGAAGCACATCTTGATGATTCTATTATTGTAATTCCAATGAACATAACTGAACAAAACCATATACCATTCCTAAAGAACCATTGTCTCCATATGTGCATGATGTTGAAAGTTGGTTTAAGGTGGGATATCAGAAAAGGCTTTATCCACGATGCATGCATGCAAAAAGAAAGGAAGAATTCCCAAAATGGCTAAATCTGATTCAAACCCACACCAAGAATCCGTTCATAGGAGAAGAACCAAGTTATAATATCCGGTCCCCAACCAAATCAGAGATATCGCATTTACAATTTTCCATGACATGATCAAGACTATACAGAGCAAAATGGAGAAAGTCATATCCCATGGAAATGGAATCCTCAATTAGGGGTGACTCGGATGCAAATTTGAATCATTAGATGAGAAGGGAACACGAGATAAGACCAATGAGGATGGTACATGTTGAAGAAAAATGTATTCCACAATACTTTGGAACTTTGAACTTAGATACATTCTTAATAGAATTGCAAAAATGTGTGCCTCAGAATAGCTAAGTGATAAGAGTAAGTGCATTGGATTATGCACTAAAAGGGATAGTTGCATCATGGTGGGTTGTGCATAAATCTAAGAATCTAACCTGGGAAGAAGTCACATAAATGTTGCGGTCAAGATTTGCACTAGATGATAGGACTAGTAAGAAATGGCCTAAGTGTTGGCGGAAGAATGCCCAAAAATACACATCCAGAATGCATTGAAACTTGGAAAATTCAAGAGATAGAGCCAAAATGGTGGGTCCATATATTCCCAAAAACACAACACCACTACCAAAAGCATGGTATGTTCACCAAGAAAGAAGAAGAGAAACGCGCAATTGGGGACAGCTGCAATATGATTTTATTCAAACTTTCACTTTTGAAGATAGTAATCCTATGGTTGATATTGCTCTTCACAAAATTAAAACATTCCTTTGACCTGCACCTATGTCGTGTGTCTTCTCGCATTTTTAAACATCATACAACCTCGCATTCATTATACTATCCGCAGCCTAGCTTCTTCTTTCATTCACGGATTTTCATTGTTACATGGCTTCTAACCATTTATTCTTTGCTTGGCGGTTAGGAAATTCCCATGAATTTGTGTATGTTACCGTTTCCCCCATAATGCCGCGAAAGACTTATCCTTCGTTGCGGCATCATGGTACCCTCGGCTTTCATTCGCGCTCAAAACTTGTAGCTTTCATTGCCTTGTCTTGCACTTTTCGATTTCTTCTATCTGCGAAGAACCAAGCCGCCTCCCGTGCCTCACATTTCTTCCATTGTGCCTTAGTCCACCATGTGGACCTCCTTATTTGAGAAGTCCGCAGAACACTATGATAGTGTTCCTCGGCTTCTATCCTTAGTTGTTTCCAACTTTCTTTTCCTTACTCGACGGCACCCGACGGTTTGTTCTAAGTGCATTGCAGCCTTGCTTGAGTGAACTTCAACTTTATCCTTTACCGCGGAACACCATCTTTTTAAAATCTTCCTAAGTCTCAAACTGTTCATTCCTTTGTTACGAGGGTTTTTATAACCCACGGAACACTAAGTTCCTACACCCCATGCGGTAGACTAATCTAACTCCAATAGTTTTCCCGAGCACAAAATGGTTAAGTCTTTTTGATGAGTTGTTCAAAATTACATGGGAGTAATTTTGGACAACAGTTGATGACCTCCAGAGGACATTTGCCTATTAAATGATGAACACTAGTTGCCTTGAAGCATCCATTGGGCATGGAGTCAAGCCTAACTTTGACGAAATTGATCTTAATCTTTAAAATGTGTCTCCTAAATCCACACGAACTTAGCACTAACTGGAACTACTCTGGGAGTCTTAAAAATGTACACTAAAAATTCACTCCACCCGATTTCTGCAATGAAAGCTCTGAACCGGACTATAGCAAGCCCACAAAACTATGTACAAACATGAAAAATCATACATGTTCCAAATGGAAACATGCAAAGTGTGCACAAGCACTTGTTTTGCAATAAACAAACCTAATCTACACTACTCTAACCAAAATGGAAGGAAGCTAAACAAAACCAGATTCAAGCAGGGAGAAATAGCTTCCCTTTCTTGCAAAAATTAGACCATGTAATTAATTTGACAATAAACATGGCCTTTAATGAGAGCGGAAAACTGTTTAAAAACTGATCTTCCAAAGTATCAGCCAGAAAGGGAGTGAATATCTCCTCAAGTTGTTCTGCATTTGGTTTCTAGAGGTGTTGCAGCAGACCTTCGATGCTTTGAAGCTCTTCCTCATGCTCTAAAGTGAGCATGACCGGTTGTAACTCCTTTTGTGGCTCTAAGCTAGCCAAGTATCTGATTGGGCAGATATTTATCTGAACTCTTAGCTCCCAGAGGGAGCTGGTAGGATCACCTTCTTCTTTATTGTATGTGTCTGCAAGCTGATCTGGACTTAGTCTTTCTTGCTCATACACCAACATCTTTGTTTCCACTTTAAGGCGTAGGTTTCCTTCTCTTCATTCTCTTCACCAATCTGATTTCCCGCCAAAAGTGAGGCATGTGGAGCAATGCGGGTCAATGCACTCAATTGTTTCTCCTTGCTCACTTGGAAAATCTTCTTCCTGACACCTGTGGATGTCACAAGTGTTAAAACACACTTTCTCCTCAACCCACAGCCCATTCTGAATTTCCGCCTTCAAAGCCGCCTACTTTGTTTTCTCACTAGCTACCTCCCTTCGCGGATTTTCATCATTTTCATCCTCCCAATCAGATTCACACCAATCTTCAACATGATATGCAATTGTATTCCTGGCGAGAATTGGTTGGAGATGACACGTTTAGGGAGAGGTTGTTCCCTAAATTCATTTGCAAGCAAAGATGGCTTGGGTTCGGACTTCGATTTGGTCATCTAGGGAAGCCAAATGATACTCCAAAACATATTTTGATCCCCACAGCTTCCTCCTTTCCACTGGCATGGAAGTAGCAAACATCATGATCTACCCACCTTGTAGGATAACTTAGCTTGGTGTGGGTCGGGTAGAGCATCTAAGAAGTATTTAGAGCATCGCGGCTTCTCCAAACATCATGACAAGGTTTTAGAGGGTCGGGTAATGCCTTGGGTGGAGATGGGAAGGAATTTTGCAAATCATAGGGAATGTTTTGGGCATTGTAAACTTGTAGAGCACCAAATGAAGGACTAGGAAGCAAAGGATCTTCTTGTTTTTGGAATGGGACAATGGATTTTTCTTGATTTGCATAGGGGGTATGGAGAATTTGAGATGGTGAGGGAAGAATGGAAGCAATGGGGATGGGTTTCCTTTGACCACTTGAATGAGTATCTTCTCAGCTTGCAATGCAATTGCAAAAGCCTGAGGAAGAGTGTTGCCTCCTAGAGTTTGAATCAATACAGCCAAATCAGAATCAAAGGCCCTCAAATAATACAAGAATGTCATACCTTGTGAGGGTCTGAATTCTTAAGGAATTCTAAGCCAAGTCCTTGTGAATATGATGTTGAAGTCAAAGATATACTCCATTGAAGCTCATTGTATTTTTGTTGAGGTGTTCCATGAGAGAAATGACATCTACATTCTCCTTAAACTGGTTGTGTAGTTGTTCTCCCAACTGATCCCATGTGGAAATGGATTGTGGAGCCAAATTGCTATACCAATCTCTTGCTTTACCTCTAAATGATGAAACAAGAAGTCTGAGGCAAATATTTTCTTCTTTAATATTGTGAATGGCACAATGGTTGGCTATATCTTGAATGTGATCAATAGGAGATTGATCTCCATTTCCATGGAAAAGAGGTAGGGTTTTTAGGGTTGTTTTGGGGATATCATCCCACTGCTACAAATGAAGGGGGCTCGAACTGAAATGAGAGAATGGAAGATCTCTTTGGAGAGCCATGAGAGAAATGGAAACATGAAAATGAGTGGAAAGGAGAAGGGGATGGTCTGTAAACCTAGAGAATGGGTTTCTTAAACAACGGAGTCGCCATATGTGTTAAGAAGCGCCTCCAAAGCTTTGGACACCATCAAGAACACATCAATCTTGTTGGTATGAAGTTGTAAAGCTCTTCATACTTTGTCCCACTTCAGGTATGCCAAAATTGTTGGAGCTCGGGACTGCACCCTTCCCACTGAATCAAGGAGATTTGGGATTTTGAGGCAATACGAACTGTCTCCAAGTGTGAGACTTGTAGCTTGAGACAGACCTCCGAAGAAGGCCGGCTTCCTTGCTACACAAATTTGGAAAACCCGCACAACACAACCTACTTCTAAAGCTAAAACTACTCCTACAACTAATTCCTACTCTAACATTTCCAAGGACCGAGAGAGAGATGCAAGAAAGGTAAATCCTAAGCTAACAGGGCGGTGATAGCACCAAAAGAAGGTCTACATGAGTAATTGTGCACAAGAAGGATGGTGATTCGTGTATGCCACTAAATTATATAAAACTTAACAAATACACCGGAATATAACTTTCCCATTCACTTAATTTATGATTTGTTATATAAGATACATTGTGTCAATTACTTTATCAAACTTTATATTTTCCTAAGTTACGAATGAATATGGATTAGATATGAAGGTATACATAAGATAGTTTTTAAAAACCATGTGATGGTCATTATGAGTTTTTGGTGATGAATTTTTGCCTCACATATAAACTATCTACATTTTAGAGATTGAAAGAAAGGGAGAAAACACGGGAGGAAAGGGGCGAGATGCAGGGCGTACCACGAGCTAGAACCGTGTAGATTCACCCTTCCCATACATCCACGACACGCGAAAATGGAGAAACCTGCAAGTATGAAATACACACAACACACAAGGTAGAACAAAAAGGCAAGGACACATAAAATGCAAGAATAGGGCAGAGAATAGCCACAACACTCGATTTCATTGCTTAGAATATGCACATATGGATACAACAATGGTAGAGAGCGAGGATACATAGCAGAGACCAAGTTCGAGGTCTGAAACTCAAGGGAAGTCGGCCACCATTTTGGGATGGTGCCATTACAACAAAAGAGAATCCTTATTACAATGTGCAAGTTCCAGACTTATAGAGAAATGAGGAGGAGAGAGGAGAGAGAAAGATGCGCCATCATGAGGGATTCAACCACCAAGGACCAATCGCCATAGATGTCAGGAAGGTGTGGGCACCTAACATGGCTTTTGTTGCATGCCATCAGATTTTGCAGGAGATGGAACGACACCCATACTTCATTAAATTCTAGCCAATGGAGTGGTTGAACGTCACTTCGAACAAAACAAGTGCGACTTTGAGATGTCCTACGGGATCTTATGTTTGTGATTTGATATGCGGCCTATGTCGTGTCTTTTTCGCAACATCATACAACCTCACATTCATTATACTATGTATGGCCAGCTTCTTCTTTCATCCACGGATTTTCATTATTACGCAGCTTCTAACCGTTTGTTCTTTGCTTGGCGGGTTTGGAAATTCCCAAGAGTTTGTCTATGTTACCGTTTCCCCCATGATGTCACGGAAGACTTATCCTTCGTTGAGCGGCATCATGGTACCCACAAAATTTCATTCGCACTTAAAACCAGCTACACAATTGCCTTGTTCCACGGCTTCTCCCACGGCTTTTCAAATTCTTCTATCCGCAAAGAACCAAGCCGCCTCCTTGTGCCTCGCGGTCCTTCCATTGTGCCTTTGTCCACCCATGAGACCTCCTTATTTTAGAAGTCCGCGGAACACTAGGCAGCACCTAGCAATTTACTTACTCGGCAGCACCTAGCAATTTGTTCTAAGTGTTCCACGGCTTCTATCCTTAGTCGTTTCCAACTTTCTTTTACTTACTCAGCAGCACCTAGCAATTTGTTCTAAGTGCATTACGGTCTTGCTTGAGTGAGCTTCAACCTTATCTTTTACCGCGCAACACCATCTTTTCATAAAATCCGCCTAAGTCCCAGATTGCTCATTCCTTTGTTCTGCAGGTTTTGATAACCCACAGAACACTAAGTTCCTACACCCCACAGTAGACTGATCTAGTCTCCCGCGGCTTTTCCTAAGCAGAAAATGGTTAAGTCCTTTTGATGAGTTGCTCAAAATTACATGGGGTGTAATTTTGGACAAGTACATACATTATAGCTACATTGTTGAGCACATATCCAAGGAGGATAAACTGAATAGTTTAAGAGAGAGCTATAACCGGGAGATAATTGTTAAGTACTCCTAACAATATTTGAATGGAAGTGAGGCAAAGGGTCTTGGAGATTTTAAAACATGCTTGAAACCTGGCATTGGAAGAAGGTGCAAGGCTGCCAAGCAGCAGATAAAAACTATGCAGCGAGTGCAATGGGTCCAACCCAAAGGACATCAACCAAAGTAAATATTAATTGAGGAATAGTCAATTTTAACTAGTCCATCAGCAGTAAGAGTTTTTATCAACATTAACTTAGCAGAGTTATTAGAAGTCAACTGTGACTTAAATAAAGTAGTACTTCTCTTCCAGGTGATGATTTACTGAATATAGATAAATATGGAAAGGAAAAAAATCAGACGTAATTCCACAGATCAGAAGAGGGGTCACTACACTCTGTGCAACATTGTTAGATGGGTTGCAATGATGAGGATACTTGCTGGCTTGGAAGCCTGGCACATGAAAAGTGCCTGAGATCTAAACATGAAAAGACACCTCAGTTACTCTAGTTTTTATGCAGTCAGAAGGGATCAAGTGGAATGATTCAAGTGTACATGCAGAAAAGTGTTGGAGTATGTCATGTTACCCTCAAGATGTACTTAACTCCACAAGACAATATGCAACTTTTAGATAAAGAGAGGAGAGATAGAATATGGATGCTGTAAACAATGCACCAAATGACACTCAAGCATTTGAATAATTAAAGATAGATAGGCGCAACCCCTATTTGATTATAAATGGGAATGCCTTGGGTGGTTATTTCACGTCAGCCTCCTATTATACAAAGTGGGGTAGCATTGTACATACCACACCATAAGGTAGGCCTTATAAATTATGGATCCATGGTACACAAAGTTTGTACCTAATTGGATCCACTAAAATACAACCCAAGGAACACAACATCATGGTGTCTCGTGTGTACGATACCCCAAACCCAAACATCCTAGGAACGCCCGCAACTGATGATCTAGGCACCCAACAAGGCTGAATTAGAAAGATGTATAAATGTGCACCAAAGGGAGGGAAATATATACAAGGAGTGATGTTCAAGCAGGATCTGGGCCTTCCAGTGACTCGTGGTATAACAGAGATATTTTGCGCCATGTATCACCTTCATTGTCAGCTTCAAGACCATCCCAAGCACATGTAGACATACAATGAAGTCCTAACTCTGATAATGTCAATGCTATTCTGTATAGAGGCTCAGCAGCGTTTCTAGAAAACAACAAAATGAGGAATTTGAACAATTGCAAACTAAGCAGTTGCCATTTCTGAAACAATTCAACCATCCTTTCATCTTCCACGCTTGTATATTAGAGTATCCTTCCATTCTTTGGAAAAAGCAGAAATAGAATAAGAAGTAAAATAGTGGTTCAACATATTGTAACACATCCAACCTCTCACATCATCGTACAGAACTGTTGCATAATATAATCTTGAAAGTTATGGTTCTAGCACGATGTCTATTGTTCTCTGTGTTTCTACTTGTCCCATAGCACTCTAATTACATCTTTTAGTTTTATCACTTCACATATGTTTCCGCCATAGCACATTTGATCCGTTATGTGTGTCCATACACTGTACCTCATGCACCCCAAGTCAATGATATCAAAGCATACACACTTCATATCATATCCTAGTGGTATTGAAGTTCCCGTCTAAATCCTTCTTTGTTTGCATGCCCACACATACAAAATTTAATTACAGGAAGTTATGGCTTGAAACTTGTGACCCTTCATGATACTTTTGTTCATGTCCTCAGATGGCAAACATAACAACTTTAGAGATGTCCAATCCATATATGTTTCAGCAAATGACAGAGGATGTTTTGCAAAAGGCAACAAGAAAATTTGGAAGAACATGAAAATGAAAGAGCAAGAATTGTAGATCACTTTGCTCAGCTTCTTCAACATATTCACACTCCATCTGACACGTCTACTTCACATCAACCTTTTGGCAGTCAAATACAGTACAAGGTACAAGTAAATCTCCACATCCATATTTTTGAAGGTAAAATAAATGCAGATGCACTAGATATCTAGTTGAACCTAATATGTTCATGGTACGCAAAGGATCGATTCTCTGACAAGGAAAAGATAACCTTTGCCTTTCTGAGAGTTTCTTTATTTGTAAGAAATGGTGGCATAACAAATGCGCTGCTCATGAAGATGATGACTTAAGTCTCTTTTGTAGATACATGGAATTATTTCATAGAAGCCCTTAAAGCTACCTATCATCCCATTGGGAACTATGATTATCAATACATCAAGTTTTCACAATTGCACCAAAGTCGTGATCACTTTGTTCAAAAATACACAGACACCTTTCACACTTTGGTTTCAAAATTGAATGTTCAAGAATCAAAACAAAATTTCATTTTGAAATATAGGTCAGGCTTGAGACATTACATTCAATCCAATATGGATTCCCTCCATATATCGTCTCTAGAAGAGACTTGCAAATTCCAAGCAAAAGCCAAGCAAACAACTAAGAAAGAAGATTCCAAGTCTCAAGACAAGACGCAATCTAAGAATTAAAACTCTAGAATTAAGCAGAATTCTAAACAAGGAAATGGCCCTCGACAGCATCCTCTAAAGAAGAATGTGCCATCAAATGATCAGAATAAGCAGTCCAAAACTGGCAAGTGATGCACAGTTCATAACTCCAAGGATCACTCCAACAAACAGTGTCGCGCCAAAAACATTCAACTTACATGACTCAAAGCAGCAAGTACTACCACTGCAGCACTTGGCAAAGGTAAGCAGATGGTGGACTCTAAACCTAGTGCATTGGTAGGTACCGCGAACATTGCTGGTTGCTCCAATTCAAATTCTGAAGAAACGTAAAGATTCCTCCAGTCTCAAATGTGGGTCAATGGACAACCAATACACTTCATCATTGACAACAATCATTAAAACAACATGATTTTGCCTTCAGCATTTCAAAGATTGAACATGTCACTTACGCCTCACCCGCAACCATATTCCATTGGATGGTTCAGCTCGGGCTTAGAGAAACGAGTCACTTAGCAATGTCACCCAGTGCACAAAATCAAGCCTCTTCAAGATGTTACCCTTTTTTATGTGAAGCCGTTAGAGATACGTGATTTTTTACTTGGGAAACCATATCTTTTTCATCAGCATGCAATCTATGAAGCAAATTCAAGAAATGCTATCACAGATATTGGTGACAAGAGATGCCACATACCAGAAATAGTTCCCAAACTTTCACTCATTAGCGCCATGTGGTGCATGAAACTAATTAGTTCTTGTAATAAATGTGTGCTTTTGAAGGTGAGACTTGAACCTAAAAACATCCTTGCAGCACAAACTCATACTATGGTTCCTTCAGCAAACCAGTGGCAATTGAATAGCATGTTGGATGAATACAAGGATTTATTTCAGTTACCTAGAGAAGTCCCTATGCATTGCGCAGTCATGTATACTGATTAATTTACTTCTAGGGCTATCTCTACCTAATGCATCTCTATATCACAAATCATTTCTAGAGAATGAAGAGATCAAGTTGCAGATCCACGAACTTGTGAATAGAGGACACATCAGACCAAGCACATCACCTTGTCGCAGCCCCATTGTGCTCATGCCAAAATAGAATGGCACAAGGAGGTGGTTAATCAATTGTAGAGCTCTCAACAAGATCATTGTGAAGAGCCGCCACCCTCTTCCAAGGATAGTGGACCTTTTGGACCGGCTCCGCAGTTGATTTTTTTTTGTTCTCCACCAAAGTCGATCTTATGTTTGCACACCCATCAAACTCTTCTGTAACCCTTAAACTTCTAGAAAACAACCTTCAAAGCTAGGAAGGTTATATTCAAGTGGTTGGTTATTGCCCTTCGGCTCAACTAACGCACCTGCGACACTCATTCGAATGATGAATAACATCCTCCGGCCCATTCAAAACTTTGTTTTGTTGTAGTCTACCTTGATGACATCCTAATCTTCACCAAAACATGGGATGAACATCCATGCCATATTCAACAAGTGCTCCACACTTTCAGGGAGTGAAAGTTGTATACTAACATGGAAAATGTTCATTTTCCCAGCAAAATATATAATATCTAGGATATGTTGTGGTTGCACATGAACTTCATGTGGACCCGGCCATGATCTGTGTTACCTGAGAGTGGCCCTGCACCAATGAATTTCACAGAGCTCCACAGCTTCTTGGCATTAGATAGTGTCTACATGAGATTTGTACTTGGTTTCTTTCAGGTAACTTGGCTCTAATCCAGTTATAAAGGTGGTGGCAAAGCAAATTTCACCTGGAAAACCACACAACAGAAAGCATATGAAGAATTGAAATGCAGGCTTTGTTCCTCGCCAATACTCACATTACCTGACCTTCAACAAACATTTGAGATAGAGACTGATGCATCTAAATATGCACTTGGAGCAATTCTCACTCGACATGGTCATCCAATCACTTATTACAGTGACCCATTCACTACAACAGTAAGGAAACATCCCATATATGACCAAGAGCTTTATGCCATTGTTTACACATGTAAGCGTTGGAAACACTATATGTTGGCGAAGGAGGCCGTGATCCACATAGACCACAAGCCACTACATGATTCACACCCAACAGTAACCCAAAACACATTCAAAAGCGGAATACTTGCGGAATAATGCAAATTCCATTGAATATAAACAAATAGAGTATGATACATAGGTGTACAATGTTATATAATTTGAGAATGACGATTACCGTGATCACATGAAAAACAGATAAATATTCGATGCTAGATACTCAAAGCATGCTAACATTCGTGATCGATGATCTATGTGCCTTCTTCTATGTTTGATCCCCTTAGGGTCGAATGGCTATATATACCATTACAAGAAAGCGGTTACAAAAGGAACAATTAAAAATGGTTCATCTTTTATAACAAATGATGGTTCCCCTTCTTGCAGGTGTGCAATATGCTGACCGGTGCTTTGATATGGCGTGAGCTCGAGAAGTGCCATTTGGCATGGCATGAGCTCGAGAAGTGCCAATCCCGGCATGGCGTGACATGGCACGGAGTTTCCATGTGGCCACCGAGTCATGTTCAAAGTTTGGTTTGTTGCCCAATATGCCTCTTGGCAATGTGCAAGCGTGCATAGTCTCAACAAATGCCGTAAAGGTGTGTAGGTTGCGGGATTGTGTGGCATTGCGCAATGTTCCTAGGTATTTGGTCTCGACTTGGGTATTCCAATCAAGTTGAGAGATGTCCGGGAAGCACCAAAGATGCGAGGACGATGGCATGGAGGTTGGTGTGAAGATCAACATGTGTAGAAGTCCTCGATGTTGTGTGCTACCTCAAGGCGTACCAATCAAGTGGAGCATCGGTGAGGATAGCCAATTGTGATGCGTTGTGTTGAATGTTGAAAAGTGAAGAGATTGATAAACAAAATCAGACCCGCACCTCACAACAGCCCCAACCCAACAAGGGGAAGCCCTTGACTCATATTGGGCGCCGCCCCATTGGGAATAAAGGGAGCATTGTTGTCTGTTGATATGGTGAATGTGTGTTGGACAACGCAAGTGTGGGACAAAATGTTCTATATGTATCCACAAGTTGACAAGAGTACCACAACAAGAAGGTAGTCGTGAGGACCCCCTTCTCTAGCTTAGATCACTACACTTTCTGTAGATAGAAAAATTGCAGCAAGGACGACATCAAAAATGATCTTCACATCTTCAGCAATTTCATTTGAAAATCAAGTATAAGAAGGTTAGAGTCAATCCAATAGCTGTGCGTTGAGTCGACCTCCAATTCAAGCTCTCTTCATTGTGCTTGATGCATGTGAACATGAGACTAACACTTGGTTAGAATTGCATACATCTGATTCAGACTTTGTAGAAATCTATTAGGCTTTGCATAGTGGCAAGGCATCTTCAAATTTTTACTTGCATGACAAATTCTTATATCACCTCGGACACTTGCATGTACCACACAAAGCAGAGTAGTAAAAACCAATGTGGGAGGCTCATTTCAGCAAGGTTGCAGGACATCGAATCTTGTACTGCAAAATAGCCAAACTATTCGACAGAAGCAAGGTATGTACTATGTACACACCTTTTTCGCTCCAACGAGACCTTGAGAATCCATTTCCATGGACTTCCTCTTAGGCTACCCTACTACCAAGCATGGTAATGATTGAGTTTATGTAGAAGTTGATATATTTACAAAGATGGCAATTCTCGCACATAGCAAGAAATCAATATTAGCTGGATATGAATTCACAACAACAGCTTTTGGACACTTTACCGGCCGGCATTTCTCACTCGGAGAATGAGAAATTGATTCAACCTTTTACAAAGTAAGAACTCCAAGGAATAGTGTTCAACATGAAGAAAGGTAAAACTCCAGGTCCAATGGCTTTCCGATTGAGTTTTACCAAGCTTTTTGGGATATCATTAAAGGAGACCTTCTACAAGTGGTTGAAGAAGCTAGATTGGCCAAAACAATTCTTAAGGAAATTAATAAGACTTACATTGCACTTATTCCTAAAATACCGAGGTGCAGGATATCTCTGGTTTCCGCCCTATAGCCCTATGCAATGTTTTGTACAAAATCATCACAAAAGTCATAGCAAAAAGACTAAAACCCCTTCTCCACAAACTTATTTCCCGAAGCAAGGTGGATTTGTCCCCACCACCATATCCATGATGAGATTGTGATAGCTCAGGAAATTTTGCATTCCATGGAAATTCAGAAAAAGCCGACAATGTTTATTAGACTGGATCTATCTAAAGCCTATGACAGAGTGGATTGGAGATTCCTTTGTAAGGTTCTGGCTCAATTTGGTTTCTCTATGGAATGGATTAAATGGATAGAAGCATGCTTTAGCTTTGTTTCCTTTGTTGTTCTTGTTAATGGCTCTCCTACACAATTTTTGGAGCTTCCAAAGGTCTCAAACAAGGAGATCCTTTATCCCCTTTTCTATTCATTATTCTAGCAGAATGCATGGGGCGACTTACCACAAAGACCTGCCAGGAAAAGAGAACCCATGGATTTCAACTGGCCAATAAGAGACAACCAATTTCTTGTCTCCAATTTGTTGATGATTCCACGTTGATTGGAAGAGCAACAATTCAGGAAGCTAGACTGATTCAAAAAATGCTAGATACCTTTTCGGATGTTACTGGTAAGTTGATTAATCAAGGCAAATCCAGCATTTTCTTTTTTCATACCTCTACAAGACAAGAAGAGCAAATTTTACAACTCTTCCAATTCAAGAAGGGCGTCTACCTCTTGATATTTAGGTGTTCCTTTGGCCTCGAACAAGTTGAAAGATTGGTCCTAGTTAATCAATAAGATGGATTCAAAACTACAGAAGTGGACGAATAAATGGCTTTCATCAAGGGGGAGGATGACGTTGGTTAAATTTGTCCTTCAAGCCATGTCGATATATGTTGCCTCTGTTCTAAGTATTCCTAGCACTATATTGAAACAAGTGGACTCTATATGTCAAAAATTCTTATGGAGCGGAGTTCAAAATAAGAAGAAATGGTCCTTGGTTAAATGGGAGACATTATGCCGGCCAAAGATTGAAGGAGGATTAGGATTTCGATCTTCTCCTAAACAGAATAAAGCTTTAGCTGCTAAATTATACTGGAGATTACTTGCTCATCCTACTGATTTATGGGCTACTACTTTTAGAGCTAAGTATGCTGAAAATAATTACCCGTAGAACATTATCAGGTCTACCCTCCCTTCTAAAGGCTCTCTTGTCTTGATATTTATTAGAATGGGAGAAAATATGATAAAAAAAGAGCTCTTTTGGATTGTTGGCAATGGTCAAATGGCTAATTTTTGAACGCATCCTTGGGACGGTCAACCACCTCTCATCCTCCAATTCCCTCATCTTAGACCCATTATGGAAAACATGCAAGGCATTGGATGGACCAAGGTTGCCTATTACGGGAGAACTGTGGCCCTTCCTTTGGGAAATGGGAAAGATTGGATTCTTGTTTCAGAATGGCCCATTGTTGTAAGTCATGAGGATCTCACTCTGCTTCATAAAGTCTTACAGGCTAGACCTCTTTTTTCTTCACCATTACCAGATAAACTGGGATGGGGACAGGATGTTTCTGGTGCATACTCAGTATCTGCTAGTTATTCTTCATTGTTGGAGAACAATCCTCATCCTCTTCGGTCCCTTTTCAAACACGTATGGCAACCAAGTATGTGGCCCAAAGTCAGTTTCTTTGTTTGGCTGATTATTCATGCAAGAGTTCTCACAGGAGATCGTCTTTTGAAGAGAGGAATGTATGGCCCTTTTAGATGCATTTTGTGCTTACATTACAAAGAATCGGTATCGCATCTTTTCTTCCTTTCTCCTTGGGTTAATCCTATCAGAGGAGACTTTTAGTGCTTGGAAGAGAAGTCTCCCAAAAGACCAACATTACCTTCCGATCTTGTGGACTAGTATCTCTCTCACTCTATGGAACATTTGGAAAGAAAGGAATTGCAGAATTTTTCAGCAAGTTAGCAAAGAGAACTCTTTTATCTAGGAGAAAATTAAAATTAACATAGTGGAAAGCCTCAAACATAAAATACCTTTACCACAGAGTCTGTCTCCGAAATGGGTACATCTCCTCAAACAGATATCTATGGACCCTAGGGATGCTACGCTTTCCAGGAGGCAAATTAAACAACGGGCTATAAGCGTAAGTCCTTGGACAAAACCTCCTTTAGGATATGGAAAGTTGAACACTGATGGTGCTTCTCGAGGAAATCCAGGAAGAGCTGTTATGGGAGGCATTCTAGAGACAACTAGGGGAAGTGCAAGTCTTCTTTGCAGAGAATTTGGGTACTACTACTAACAATCTTGCGGAGGTGAAAGCAATCTATAGAGGCATGCAGGAGGCTTTAAAGATCGGATGGCAAAAGCTTCAAATTGAATCAGACTCTCAAATTATTTTAAAGTTGTTATCTGATGATCAAACTGATTCTTCTTCAAGCTGGCGAATAGCAAAAGAGGTAGGGAGGATACAACAATTGAAACAACAGTTTCAGGAAGTTCAGCTATACAACATTCCCCATGCTCGGAATAAAGTTGTTGATGGATTAGCAAATTGGGCCTTAGATAATAGAGATCTCTTTTGCTATGGCATGTCACTGCGTGGTGGTCTAATGAGATCCACTTATATATGTATTTTTCACTTTTATAAATGTAAAATTTTGGTGGTGGTTTAAAAAAATATTAGCTCTAGAAACAACTCGATTATATTTTTAGAATGTATGGGTTCACTTTGGAATACTTTGCCCACCATCATCCCTAATAAAGTGTCACTAGATTCTTGAGAAATTACTTGAAAACACTTTGGTCTATGATGAACACAAAGTTGAACAAGTCTAGTGCATTCCATCAAACTGATCGACAAACAAAGCGGTAACTATAATAATCATGCATCTTCTTCGAATGTACAATTCCAAAAGCGGCATGGATGGGATGTGAAAGTCTTCCTTTCATTCAACATAGCTACAACCATAGATAGCATACTCGGCGAGTACTCACCAAAGAAAACATCAAACGAATACTAGCTAAAAAAACATGCAAAAAAGGACTCGCCGAGTTTTGGCGAGTACTCATTGAGTTAACTCAATGAGTACTGCATAAAACTCGCGAATCCGAGTCAAAAATTCACCTAATGCGGACAATACACGCAAACACGGTTTTAACACTCAAAAAACTCGGTTTTTTCCCTTTATAAGGCCCTAAAGCTCTTAATTTTCATTCACACAACCATTTGAGCTTGCATTGCATGTGTTGCACAAATTTTTGAGTGAATTCGAAGAGGAAATTTGGAGAATTGCATTTGGAGGTAAGTTTTTTTGTTAATTCTTTCAAGTTTTTGCAAATTTGGTATATATTTTATATGAATAAATACATATAAAATGTGGCTTTCGAGGGCGTTGCCCCCGAACCCTCGCCGGGAGGATAACCCCAGACCCCAAGGGGGGTGCCCCCCTCGAACCCTCGGGCTATGAGTGTTAACCAATAAAATCAGGCTCCACAACCAACATAATACTCATTTGCAACCGTAGGTATGTTATTTTTATTAAATTACGGTGAAATATGGTTATTCAGAACTTTTCTTTTTAAATTTAATTAAGCTTACGTTTTTTTAATTTTTTAAATGTGCATTGTGTTGCAGATTAGAGCTTAACAATTGCATCAGGCTCGCCATCATAGCACTTATCAATCGGTTGTTGTATTTGCATGATGATGCGATTTTGTATTGTATTTGTATTCAAATCTAATAGAAAACACTTCACCAACATTTTATGGACTCATTTGAGACATTTTGTTGCCATATTTTGCTTAAAATTTATGTTTTTAAAGAAATTTACGTATTTTTAAGTTGCAGAGTATTCCGATTCTTGCCGAGTTTTGTCGAGTCAATTTTTTTTGGGTCTGCCGAGTATTCGTCGAATACGAGTATGCGAACTACGGCTACAGCATAGCATTGCACAATTCTATTACACACAAGCCCCTTTTAGGTATGCTTGTGTTCCCAACCTTGACACCCATTGATGTAGTTAACCCTATGCCACCATCAATGGCAACAACTCCTTGAGCTCAAAAGGAAGTTGACAAAGATGCCAAGTTCTTTGAGCACATTCAGCAACAACTGCAGACCATCCTACATAAAGCTAATGCTAAGTACAAACAGCGCCATGATCAGCACCAAGCACCACACACCTTTTAGATTGGTGATTGAATATGGCTTCATTTGTAGAAGGAAAATCTTACAAGACCTTACCACAAGCTTTATCCACTTTGGTATGGGTCCTACCCCATCACCAAGAAAATAGAAGATAGTGCTTTCAGCTCAATCTACCCACCTATCTTGGTCTACACATCCAATCTTCCATGTAAAACTCTTGCACCATTATTTTCCACCTTTGGAGGACACTTCAAATGTTGTAGAAACACTTCAGTAGACAGAAATCAATCCAGATTGCAGCACTCCAACAAAAGCAGACCAAATCATTGACGTTGAGGTCAAATGGACAAGACAACAAGAGATCCCTCTTTTCCAGACTGTCAAAGAAGGTTAAGTGCCTTCCCAAAGAAATCGGTGTATGGAAGTGCAAGTTGCCAACAACTTTCTACATCATCTTCTGAACTCTATACAATGGGGACCATTACTCTGAGGAGGGGTGGCTGATCCATGAGGATCTGGGCCTTTGAGCAACTTGTGGTATAATGCAATGTTATGTGCTATGTGTTGTTTTCACCATCAACTTCAGAACCCCCAAGAATATGGTCATACGCAAGGTCTTAACTCCTCTTTGTTGATGCCGCACAACTCTGACAGTGTCAACCCTATTTCATGCAAAGGTACAGCAGAATTTCTAAAAAATGACAAACGAAGAATTTGAACAGTCACAAAATGAGCAGTTCGATCCCTATGATGGTTCAACCATCCATTCGTCTTCCACACTTGTTTATCAGGGTATTCTTCCATTCTTAAAAATAGAATAGGAAGTACAGTAGTTGTTAGGCATCTAACACATCCAACCTCTAGGGTCATTGTAAAGAGCTATTAGATCATATAATCTTGCAACTTACAATTTTAGCACAATGTCTATTGTTCTCTTTGTTTTTCCTTGTCTCATAGCACTTTGATATATCTTTCAACCTTCATCATTTCTTATACGCTTCTGCCATAGCACATTTAATCCACCAGGTACCTTCTGAGTTTCATCTAAAAAATTTAAAAATCTATTAACAACAATTCGCAAAATCAGAAATGTCAATAACATCATTGCAAAGGATTAAAAATTTAAAAGAATTATATAGTAGATTAAAGTTGAAAAAGGGGCAAAGGACAAATGAAGAGGTGGCAAAGAGGATTGAGATGTCACTGAATACTGTGTTTCATTAGCTTCCAGCTAGAGACGTTTTTCCATAAATGCCATAATCAAATATTTTGACATGTAACCTCAAAACCAGACACAAAGAATTGAAAATCTTAAGTTTCTTGGCCTAAAAATTTCCTAACAAACCATATCACAAAGATTCCCAGCCATTCATTAGATAGTTTAATGCTTAACCAGCGTCAATGATCATTAAAAGAGCATTTTTTCAGTCAAAGTCAATATATTAAATTTCAATTGGAGAAATAATATCTCATCATCATAGCTATACATTATAGACAATTAACAAAGGAAACCTTACCACATGCCTGTTAGCCTCAAACTCGTCCCTCACCCTCGATGCCTGTATATGTTAATAAATTCAAGATAAGTACATCTGAATAACTGTAAAGCAATAACAAGGAGCTACATGATATGGTGTATATATAAAAGTCTCTGTGTTCAGAAAAATAAATCACATTAATTGGCTGCCATGCACTAGTTAAATTAATCAATTCAATAGAAAAGGTGCTTCACAATGGAAAACAAATTCATGCAATTTAAAATTTAAAATTGAAGATTCGCAAAATAATACGTCAAATTTCATATGTTAATACAACATATTGGAAAACTATAGCTGTGAAAGTCCCTAAAATGAGTTAGGTCATGAATTCTAATTGCATTGACGAGTTTGACCACCAAAAAATCAAGTTGGATCTTAAAAGTTTAAACACATACAAGGATTCTTGTTTTGCAAAATCCACAAAGACCTGCATTTGAAGTTAACACGCTCTAGACTGAGCGAATGTTACATTTCGCATCTATCAAATTTATGTACCAACATTATGAAATCCATGGACTTGTAGTGGATGCAAGCATGCAATAGGACCCAAATTTTCTTCTAAACTAGTCTGAGAAACCAGATCTTGTACAATGTCATATTAGAATATAAGGCTTATAAATTAGCGTTATGTTAATATTAGTTAAGTGTTAACTAATAAACAGTTGTAACCACTTCAACCATTTTGTAACCATCTCTCACATAATAAAAGGACGGACACACAATGAATAATGTGTGCATTCCAGTTACTCTTCATTCGTTCTTTGTACATTCTATTCTTTCTTTATTCTCTCTCTCACATATTCTAACATTGGTATCAAAGCGGGGCAAGCAAGGAGAAAGAGAAGGGAAGAAGTTCAAACCAGTCCCATTAGGGCATAAAAGAGCAAAAGACCAATTCAAACACTAGACGCAAGAGCAATATCATAGGGCAGCGAGCAATAACGCAGGGCAAAAAAAAGTCATCAAAAAAGGGCAAAAAATGACCTAGTTTCAATTTGAGGGCTCTTGCAGCGAACATAACCACAAAACACAGTTGACGCCATTACAAGGTGCGAAAATAAAAATCGAGGCACAATTTTGGCTGTGTTTTCAGACAAATTTTAGGGCATTTCGAAGTGCTAGGGCACAGAAATAGGAATTTGCCATTTTGAAGGAATTTTTAGGGTTGTTTGTGCAGTTAGGGCATGAAAATAAGACATTTTCAGCACAAAGAGTGACAGGCAGAATGCAGCATAGAAAAACGTGATTTAGGGCACATTTTTTGCAGGAAATACAATCCAGAATCACAAGCAAGACAGAAAAATGTGATTTTTGAAGGTAGTTTGTGCAAAACAAAGAAAACACAGAGCATGCATTTCCAGATTTGCAATTTTTCAAGGATCATTCGCTGCTAGGGCACACAATTTGTCAATTTTCAGTCATAGCCAGTTGTCTAGGGCACAAACCTGCCTAGTATAGTTTCCTTTCTTTGCTTTAAAAAACAAATCAGTTTTTAAAATCTTGCTACATTAATTTGCAAGTCATTCTATATTTTGGGAAAGGGTTATTTACTAAGGTATTTTTGTTAAAAAAGTTGTCATTGATGTCAAACAGACTTGAGTAGGTATGTCACTCTGCATGAGCTCTTGTTGAAGTAAGTTATAGTGTCTTGTGTCCTGCATTGCAATGTCTCACTAGTGATTCAAGGTCTTGTCATGAGTTCAAGGTCCTAGCATGGAGTCATCATGGTGTATGGTGTCATGAGTAGTATAGTGTGTGTCATTGAGTTATCCTTGTGTCTATATCAGCTCCTAATCATGTTCTTAAAGTTTGAAATACATGTCTCATTTCTCTTTAAGTGTCTCCAAGGGTCAAATAGTGTTTGGCTTAGAAGTGTGTTGATGCATTGCTTAGGTGTGTCTCAAAGTCCAAATGTAGAAGTGAGTTTTGTAATGTCCCCTTTTCGGAATTAATTACTTTTGGATACCTAAAGCCTATTTTTATTATTTTCCGTAGGCTAAGGGGAAAGTGAAAGAGGAAAATAAATTAATTTAAGTGGTCCAAAGATATTTTATATTTTAATTGGAAAAGGACACTTAAATTATATTTTTAATTCAAAAAACATTGTTAGAATAAAATAATAATAGAAGGTTGACTTCTATTATTAGGCTCTTAGTTAGATTTAATAAATAAATAAAGGAGGGGGCGCCAAAGTGAGAAGGAGCTGCATGCTTTTGTAAATCCTAATTTTAGGATAAGGGGTGGAAAAAGTATTATTTAAAGTGTTTAATCCTATTTTTAGGATGGGGTGCCCACTTTGGAGTGTTTGGGAGTTATAAAAGCAAACTTGGGGGTTCATTGTAACACATCTTGGAAATTCATCAATTATTTTCTTTGTCTGCAAGTGGCTTTTGCTTCTGCATCAGTAATAGAGGACGAAAACCCTCATTTACACACAGATCTGAGGACGAAAACCCTCACATCTGAGCTTGGCAATTCCATTCAGGGGTTGCAGTGACATTTCAGGGTGCAAGTGTTCCGCCAGTTCAGCTCCAGGCAATTGTATTCAAACACTGGTATTGTTTTATTGTATCTGGTTGGAAATAAATAAATAAAAGTTTGTTTTTTCCCGTATTGGTTCATTGTTTTTATTTTAAAAATTCAGATTATTGTTGCTATTGTAAAAGTTTATTTTTGCAATATTGTTGCTCCTAGGATTTAACAGAAATATCCAGATTTGCTAGAAGTTTCTTTTTCAGGGATATTACAAGCTTGTAAGGATTCTCGGGGCTTGGTATGAAGGCAAAATGTGTCCAAAGTATCCATAAAGGTGTTTCAAAGGTGTGAGGGTTGTCTCTTAGTGCTCTCCAAGTCATATTTTTGTGTTCAAAGTGAAAACAAGCCAAACTAGGTCCAGTGCAAAGGTCTATTTCCAGTTGGCCATGGTATATGATGTTTTGCAGGTATGAGATGGTTGTTCCAAGCTTGTGAAGGATGGAGAAGCCTTGTACAAGGCATATAAAGGTGCAAAAGTCAGAAATCAGGATTTTGATGCTTAAAGGAGACCTAGTGTAAATAAAGGGTGAGAACATGCCTAGTAATCATAGGCAAAAGCAAATTCAGAGTGCCTCATGGCAAATCAACCATGGGAGATGGTAGAGGAGTGAGTCCTAATGGTGTGAGCAAAAATTCAGGAGCAAAAAGTGAAAATTGAGGTTGTAGAGGCAATTTTTCCAAGACCGGGTTTTTTAGAAGGTCAAAATAAGCACCTCAACTTCTTAACAGTTATGCTAAATTGACATGGCTTCTTCAGATAAGACATAAGAGACTTTTTGGAGGAAATTGGGGTAAAAAGCAAGTGCAAAAGGTCTGACGTCATAAGATGATGAATTTGAAAAGTTCTATCCATTCTTCTAAGGCAGTTCCATGTCATCCTCAACCCTGTTTTTGAGCGATAGAAGAAATATTGAAGGTATGGGCATAAAATGAGTTGGTGAAGCCTATTTTATGTGTTAGACATGTAAAGGACTCCCCATGGCTTCAGGAAAACCAATTGTGCAGGTACAGGTGGGACTGTACGGAACAAAAAAATCTTAGTTTTTGATAAAAACTTGCAGTTACAGGTATATGCAAAATGCTTCATGAAGGAAATTTCGGTGTTTTAGATAGATGTTCTTCAACTGATCACAGAGTTGTATGAGCAAGTTGTGTGAGAAAATTTTGATTTGAAGATGTTTCTCTCTTTCCTACCGCTTGAAGGATGTGCATGTTATTACCAGTCATGGTGGTTTGAGAAAATTCTTGCATGTAAACCTGATACTGAAGTGTACAATGGTCATGAGCATTTGTTACAAATCTAGGAAGATTTGATAAGTCCAAGGTATGCTATTATGAAGTGAGTTGAAGACTTAGTCTTGTTGATTTCCATCTATCATACTTGACTGTGCATGAAGGCTGACAATCTGAGTTAAACTTGTAAATCTTTCCTATCAACCAGGGCATACAAGTCTCTAAGTTGATGTACAGGGTCTCCTAGAAGGCTACTCACTATGAATGGTTGTGTGAATAAAGGTTTCTTGCCAGTAAGAAGATCACACACTCAAAACAGTCCTGTAGCTTCTTGATAACAAGCTCAACAATCTGTGAAGTACTTGCTCATTCATGGTTGTGGTAAGTGCCTTTGATGCAACAGGTTGTCTAAGTCATGGAGATTCCCAAGAGATCACCTAGATGCCAAGGGAGATGTTTCTCAGATACAAAGTGAGTCATTTCTTGAAGACTGTATCTGTGCCCTCATGACACTCTAGAAATGTTGCATTCTTGATCATAAATCATGAAGATCTTCAACCCTAACTTGAAATAGGAGGTCTGAACCTTAGTATGTCTAGTGATTTAAAGGATGCTTTCGCCTAAAAGGGGTGTCTAAGAAAGGTTGAATCAGATATTTGCACAGATTGCTCACTCATTCTTTGAAAGTTGTGTTTATGTTTGCATCAGTCATGAGGAACTGAAGCAGCGTCTCAAATTCTTAATCATATCCTCTCATCTCATGCAAATGTGTTGAAAGTCTTCAGTTGACAAGCTAGGGTTTGAACTCGAGAACCCTAACAGTGCTATGTTGGAAGGATCAAGCAAATTTGAGTGAATTAGCATGTTGGTGAAAAGAGTCTTGATCCGAGAAACTGTGTAAGTGTTTTCTACCTTATGAAGGTGCTTCTACTGTCATGGTTGGTTGAGAATACCCATGGAGTCAACAAAACCCTCATTGGTGCAGTCTGTGTTAAGAAAACAGTGAGTGCATTGTCTTGAAGCTTGTAAATTGATAGTGTACTCCTTTGAGCATGGTAAATGATAATGTATTTCCTTGACACCATCCTCAAGTTGTGTGAATGTTGAATGCCCATCCCTTGGTGAAGTATCATGGTCTTGGTTGACTGAGACAGTGTGGTATGAATTGAAAAAGTGAAGTAACAGTGATATCCCTTATTCCTGTTGATTTTCAAAGACCTAAATGATTGATGGGAGCTTGTTGCAATCTTCATATCTTGTTCACAAGTTGGAGATGAGCTTGTAAGCATGATCAGTCTTCATGAGTAAATTGTGTTAATTCATTCTTGAATCTATCTTGTCTAGATGACTCAAATGAAGAATATGAAGACAAATAACGAAGGGAGAAGATTGAGGTACGAAGAAGAAGGCAGTGCTAAGGTCCTAAAGGAGCTGAAAAGAATCTATAATGCCCAAACTTCTGACAAAGAAGCTGTTACACTACAAGACAAGAGTGTATTCAGTGAATGAGGGGCCAAGAGGTGCATGAACAGTTACAAGCTTATTTTAGAGGTCTAAATGGAATATTGTAAGATACATCTAGATGTCAAAGACTTAAAAGACTCCCTCTCATATTCCAAAAGCCTGCAGATCAAAGACAGGACTGGAAACATGTCAGAAGTGCTAAAAGACAAAATAGAGGCAGTTTAGAAGACAAACATCACCTTTTGTACGTAGTAAGGGAGTTAGATGAAAAGCTTTTGAATGTGAAGATGAAAAGTCATCTGTATGAGCATGATAGTTAAATATAAAGTTTAGTTCTCAGAGTTTTAAGATGCTTGCTGCAGAGATCAAGATGTGTGTACACTAAATAGGTGAACAAGTGATGAAGAAGAGTTAAAACTGAGATCACAAATGTTGATGTAAGAAATAGGAAGAAGGTGATCAAAATGAACTGATGAAAGCATGAGTTGTAGCTCAGCAAGTTGAAAGTGGGTGCTTTCATTGCAAGTAGGTGCTTGCAAATTCAATCAAGTAGGTGCTTGGTTGTGAGTTGAAGTGGGTGCTTCAAAATGAAGTAGGTGCTTCATGATCATTGTAATTGGTGAAGAACATTTGTTCTTAATATTGCTTTGATCCTTGTGGGTTTTTTCCCTTATTGGGTTTCCCACCTAAATTCTTGTGTCTCCATGTGTTTTTGCTTTCCTCTCTCATGATAGCATGTCTTGATTTGTCTATGGTTAAATGGAGTTTGCTGAATGTGGGAAGTACAAATTTGCAAGTTTTTAAGGGCACTGATTCACCCCCTCCCCCTCTCAGTGCTTGAATGTTCAACAATCTGAGAATGAAAATTCCATTAGACAAATATTTTGGCCTCAACTTTCATACTTGGAAAGTAAAAATTCAAATGAAAGACAAATCAAATGAAGTTAATGTAGCCATTGTTGAAAATCCACCGGATGCTAAAAGTGATGAACTCACTGATAGAGAATACGTATTTTAAAAGAAGTCTCACACTTTGAAGACAGTAAGGGATCTAATGTAGGTAAACTCAGCATGGATGGTTGTCCAGATAGTTCGGGAGTTTGTGGATCTCGGAATTTACCCTTACGAGGGTCATGAGACAACTTGATGGAGCACTGTGGGAATAGCTCAATATGGATGGTTGTCTAGCAATTTAGGAGATTCTGTAATTCCGGAGTTCGGGGATGTGGAATCCAGGACCTCGAAAATTCAACTAGGGAACTACACCTTTACGAGGGTCAGGGAGGCAGCTTGATGGAGTTCTACTTGGTCAAAGCATTGTTTTCAAAGGGAAAATATTTTGAAGAATGCGTGGTCTTGTTTGGTTTTGTTACTTTAATGTTTTGTCAGTATGTTCTATAGTGTAAGCCTTAAGAGGGGGTATTAGAATATAAGGCTTATAAATTAGCGTTATATTAATATTAGATGTGTTAACTAATAAACGGTTGTAGACACTTCAACCATTTTGTAACCGTCTCTCACATAATAAAAGGACGGACACAATGAATAACATGTGCATTCCGATTATTCTTCATTCGTTCTTTGCACGTACTATTCTTTCTTTATTACTTCTCTCCACATTTTCTAACACATCAGAGTTTATGTTTTCCACTAAAATTCCAATAATTTGGGAAAAGGTATTTCTAGTTTTTTATTTTTTGTAGGATTTCATTTTATGAAAAATAATACATGCTTTCTATTGAGAATGTTGAGAGTTGATTACTGAGCATATCAGAATTTGAAATATACATCACTGTAAAATCAATTAGGATGTCTCTTTAAACAAGATCTGGCTTTTCTTGTTAAAGTCAACATTGATTAGTTCCATAGAGATGTTAACACTTTGCCCATTGGGGCACATGCTCCGGTGATTTCCTTGCATGCTTTCATAGGAAGAGATCTTCCTTGTAGTCATGTTGTACAACTGATGTAACATTCTTGTCTTACGGAAAAAACTATAATTTAAGATGCATTTCTTCAAATAAACAGGATCCTTTTCTTTAACAGGAGAAATATAAGATGAATTTTTGTAACAAGATACATCTTATTAACCAAAATGATGAAAGTACCTGTTAGGAATTAAATATGTATAACATGGGTTACAAGCAAGGCTTAGTGATCCAGAAAGCATGGCATGGTTCGATAAATCCACTCTAGGGTTTGGTAACCTTGTTATAGGTGTATGGTTGGAGGCACTACTCATTTGCAACACTACCAGGATTACTTAGCCCGAACACAAGTAATCCCCTTCCCCTTCCAATAATTTGAGACAAGAATGAATGGTAACCTATGGTACTAATCTCTAAAACCGGAGGGTAGATGTCTTGGGGTAGGCTCACATCTTGAAGACAGGGAAACATGCAATAGAATTCTCCTTGTTGCGGGAGACGTCTCCAACAGGCAAGGACCGTACCCTAACATTTCAATCTATGTCTCCTACAAGAAATAAACAAATGAGAAAACTCGAAAAGACAATGAAAAAACATTAACCATGGGAACAAAGAGTTTCACACTGTAAGCAAAGGATCGATTCAGACAAGCTCTCAGGCAACTTGAAGCAGCCATTGGAGAACGTGCAGCTTGGGTTCAACTTCGAACTTATTACAATGTGTGTGCACACCACACAACCATTGTCTCTTTGAGATCTGACCTAAAGTTTACCCTAAACCTTTTGAGTCCATTAAGTCATGTACTAGAGTAAGTTGGGGCACTTCTCACTAAGGACTTCGGTTCAACGAATTTTTGTGGCTTTGTGTAAAATGGTGGATTTGACTTTTCATGATTCGACAATTCTATGGAAGTATGAAGAGTTAATTAACTTTTCAAATAAGAATTAATGGATTCTCAGTCACCAATAATTAACAAGTCATTTCCCTGTTCTAAAAGGATTAAGGAAAAGACTAACCCTAATGGATTCTCGCCTCGCCAATAATTAACAAGTCATTTCCAGTTTTTAAAAAAGATTTGAAACACTAACCCTAAACCTTAAAGGATCAAAAGACCCCATCCACGCAATTTTTCAATTATTCAATCAAAAAAAGAGCAAGAAATTTTGAGAGCATAATTCTGCAGGATTTTTAAGAAAAAAGAACTCAAGGGCAAAAGATAAAATGTTAGCTAAACTTCTAAAAAAATCAATTTTGGGTAGCATAAACTTGTAAGGAAGATTTTCACAAAATAGATGATAGCTGCAAGGAATGGCCTGATTTTTATTTATGATTCAATCCATGATTGGGGAAATTCAATTTTTTTCATTTTGAAAAGTTAAATACATGTGTCTATGAGTGGTGGTGTGTGTGTAGCCACGTGCGTGTGAAACAAAACCTGTAATCCATACGCCCCCATGCTCTTATTCTAAAAAATGGTGTCCAATATGTTATCTACGGTACTAATACATGGAGCACCTAATATTTTTTTCATCCTTTTACCATCAGAGGTACCTTTTACCATTGAGATCTCGTAGAGGCTCCAACCCTCAGACCATAGAATGATTGAGAGAACACATTTTATATAGAACATCTCCCTTGGCCAGTTTCTGCTATAACAAAATAATAGCTCCCTTCGATGTCTTCCTTAGGGACAGATATACCAATGATACGGTTCTCGATAAAAGATGTTTAAAAATATTTGTTGAGATTCCTACATCCCCTAATGAACGACACCTCTTGGAAAGCCATTTACACATACCAATGATATACTATCCAATAAAAGATGTTTGAAGCTATTATTGTTTAGTTTGCATATAAAAAATTCAAAAATACAAACACTCACAAGGCTAGGTCCCCTAATAAACAACACCTCTCTTCTTCTCTTATTGTTGTTTATTAGGGGACCTAGCCTTGTGAGTGTTTGTATTTTTGAATTCTAGGTCCCCAATTAGTTCCCAAGGATCTTCTCTATGCAAGCATTTAATATTTTCCCATATTAAATGCTTTTCCCAACAACTTTTACCCTCCTAATGCAAGTCACATTTTTCTAGGGGAAATACATACTAAAATGGGCATTTATCCTTTCTATGTTCCCATTCCCTTTTTAAGGCAAGTAACCTTTTCACCTAGGATGGATAACAATTTATATTTGGGCCTTTTCCATCCTTGATTTAATAATTATTAAGTCATATAAATTATTATAAGTGCTCTACATATTTTTTTCTTTTATTAATGGCACTTTATAATAATTAAATATAACTTAAGCCACCCTTATATTTTTCCTTTGGCTGTCGGGTTGACAAAATAGGCCAAAGGTCTACGAATAGCAAGGGGATATTACATATTCCTCATTAGTAATGTCTCCCTTTCTTCGTGGGGGCTCATGTGCTGGCACTTACGGGAGGAGGAAATGTGTAAAGAAGAAATGCACTGCATCACAAAGGGTGTGTTCTTATCCTCATAAAGGAAGCCTTTGCTATCAATGTTTGCTTCATCTTTCTGCTAATTGTAGCGGTTTAGAGAATGATGAGAGGTAGAATTCTGCTTGGAAATGCATTGTTTGGACTTCTGCAAGTGGTTTCCATAGAGGGGATAAAGGTTTTCACTGTTTGTCTGTTTCTTGGAATTTCACTATGAAGCCGGCACTTCCTGCCTGCAACTTCTGCCTGCTTTAGGATTCTTCTCGCTCCTTTCCTTCCGGTTGTTAATGCTAGCATTATTTTTGTGGATAAGAATTCTAGAGCTAAATTGGCTTAGGCTGAGACTGCTAAAAGATAGAGGCTTGGTGGGATGTTGTAATGACAGAATTTGAAACTAATTGTTTTAGGCCAAGTTACTGATACGTTCTGGATACGGACACAGATGTCAGTTTGAAATATCTGATAAACAGATGCAGCAAAAAAATTGGCCACACATACGGCTTTAGATACGGCTGTACAAAAAGTATATAAAAATTAAAAAATATATAAATTCCAGCCTGATAAATAAGAATTAACCACTTATAATGCGTACAAAAAACAAAATAAGCTAAATAACCACAAAACAGTACTCCTAATTTGCTAAAGCCAACAAAATGAGCAATGACAGCTTAGAGAGGTAAGTATGCAATGAGGGAATGGGAGGTACCTGGTTTCACTTTTATGTTTTTCAGATCCTTTTTGGGGTTTCATTTGTCTTTTATATGTTTTAATTTTGCACTTTATGAGTTAAATGTTGAAAAAATAAAATAAAATACTGTTTTGCCTTGGATACAGCTCAGAAACACCATGGATACAGGGGTGGCAGATCAGGTACAGCCGGATATGTCTGCAGACAAATCCAGCCGTACCCGACCTGCCACCCCCATACCCGAGGCATTTCACTAGATGTTTCCGGTACTTTCCTACCCATTTCTGTGCCCTAAGCCCTGCCATATCGGTATCTTAGATTTTAAGAATCCCACCCAAATGATAAATCTTTCCTTAAGGAATGTATGGATGAGGGTTCCTCCTTCCATTCTCATGTCGGTAAGGAAGAAATTTTTAATAAGTCTAAATTCAATTGGAATGTTCGGTTGAATCCTAGGAGCTCTAGGAGCAGGAAAAATATCTTTAAAACATATATTGTAATAGATTATTAATTTTTGTGGGAGTTTACTCGTATGTTCAGTCATCTCAAGATGACCACCATGAGTAGTCATTAACATAATGAAATTTTTCCTCGTGTATTTTTGGTAATAATCACAAGGCAAGGGAACCCACTTAGCATACAAACACCATAAGCAATTGCTAGTAGGGGGATGAACATTGGACGTAATCCACCAATTTGGGCTTCTCACCCTTTAGCCTCTTTCCCATTGGCAAAGCTTTTGGAGAGTGTAGTGCCTTATCACCCTTGTCTCACAATTATTACCAATGTGGCTTAACCCCATCATGTATGTATGTCAGGTTGAAGGCTACATTACCTAATTCTTCTACAAAGGAGGCAGGATTTGGGAATGATTCATATCGGGTATGGATGTGAGGGCAATACGGGGCTGGGTACAGTCGGGGTACCACAATAGACCTGTGGTTATGCCTGGAATCATCCCAAGACAAATTAGGGCATATCTGTTGACTTGCCGCAATACCTTGGCCATACCCGGGGCAAATCTGTGGGCAAAAATGGAATTTTTTTTCTTTTTTAACTCAAAAAAGTCAACTATAGACTTCAAAAACAATAAAAATTTGAATAGAGTTCAAGGGAAACCCTAAAAGCAACTTTCACACTCATTTTATCAAAAGTAAACAACAACACCACATTTAACTCTCATTGCATTTTTACATCTCATTGCACATTTGCTCTCTCACCTTCATTTTTTCTATTGCGTTGAGCCGAAACTTCTCACATCTTGCATGTTGAATGAAATGCATGAATAGTTCTTAGAAGTTCATGTCTATTGTGCCCAAGGTCATGTGCCATTGGACTCCGGATACAATCCACTTGTGCAAATGGAAAACATGCGACAATCTAGAGGTAATCATCTCCCATGGTGAGATTAATATTATCGCATTTTTTAAACAACTAACTATACTCCCATCCACAACCATGACGTGGAATTCTAGGGTGGGGTAACTAAAACAATTCAATCGTGTAGCTAATTGACGGTTGATGAAGTTGTGAGTACTCCCTAAGTCAATCATTACTATCACCTTATGTTCCTTTAAGCAACCCATTACCTTGAGGATTTATGGGCAACTCACACCTAACATTGCATGGCAAGAGATGGTTGGGAATCTCCAAACCACAGCTATCGCTAACCTCTACTGGTTTTTCTTCATCCTTCTTTTCTTCATTGATGTTCAATGTAGAATAACTTTTCAGCACATCTATGTCCTCAACTACATTTGTTGTCAGTTAAAACATAACTCTTTCTCCCTCTTTTCTTCAATTTATTGAGTTAACCTAGAAGGTTGGATAAATGATGGGCAAGGGTAAATTTTTCCTCTACCTTGTGTTCCATGATAAAAGAAATATAAACATTAAGTGGAATAAACATTTGTATCTCATGTTCAACGCAAACTTTGAGACCTCCCAAAAACAAGTCATTGATTCTCATTGGTAATCATTTCTACCTACAAAGATAGGTTTTGGAACTGATGAAAATAATCCTTAACCAATCATGTTTGTCGTAACTTTGCCAAATGGCTAAAGTAGTTCTCCATCACACTGAAATGCTTACCCTAAACTGGAAGATTGGAAACTTATTACATCCCACACTTGAATCACGTCTACCATTTACTACTATAGTGCGTCGGTAGCTCCTTTGTAAACGCAACACAGGTGACACTAAGACACGTCTTCTTCCTTTGACCACACAACCATCAATACCAAGTGATTTATTCAAGCTCCAAATATAAGGATGCCATAGTAACCTTCTCCGCATGGGATCTAATGAAGATCAAAAAAATCTCCATTTGGTTGATCCAATTGAGAGGTCCTTTCCATCAAACTTACGCATGTCCATATTCGGTATCATGTTTTGATGCCCTATATTGAGAAGGACAAGAGTTGCGGTTGCACTAAATTTTAACTAGGGTTTTAGTTGGACGACGAGTCTAACCCGACTAGGAATTTTTGGACTATGGTTGTGGTTGCGAGACTAACTAAGGCCGCCATGAAATATACTTTCATTGTGTTCAAGTTGTTGCTAAATTTGACACAAATCGCATCCACGTCTTTTGTCGCCATTATTGATTGTATGTTGCGCCAATCGGACTCAAGTCGATCGACTATGTAATTTTTCAAAGAAAACCCTAGGGATTGGGATTCAATGGCCTACCTGATCCATATCATGAGTATTCTTTCTTAGGGTGGTGTTACACTTTCCTCTACCTCTAGTTTGTAGACATGTCATGGTTTTAGGGTTTAGGGTTAGGGTTTAGTTTTAGCATGATATATGTAGTACAAATAGAAACACAAACAATAGACCGCAAATAATTTTTGTGAGCTTTCCAAAAATTTCTGAAATTTGTGACCTGTAAAGCAAATTTATGAAAAACATTAAAATGACAATAACTCTCACAAAACAACTAAGTAAAAGCTGAAATTTGGAGGGTAGATTCCTGAAAATATTCTGCAGCTTCTGTAAAAAATTGCAAAAAAAAATCGCAACAATGTTCAAGGTATGGGTGATTCTTCAAAACAAGAATTTTTCACACTATTGTCCAAATCTAAAGCTTTGATACCACTTGTAATGGAATTACTTCAATATAAATGAAAAAATAGCATAATATTGAATATATAACTAAGCCACTTCAAGGGGACAACCTCCACAATCTTACAATAAGACAATAATTCACAATATGACACATATGGGAGAGATTTACTCATCCATATATATAGGTATGATTACATAGGGTCACACCCCTTCATCCTAATTAGGTCGGCCTAAATTAATGACTAACTAATGAATGCAAATATAAATGTTAAGTGTTCGACGGGTCGGCCAGCACATATCTCAATTCTAAGGGCTTAGCATCAACACTTCCTAGTCATCAAGAGACTCTAGTATTGCAACAAGGGCCCCACCCTGTCCATAATCCTCATTACCATGTCGTCTGATCAATATATTTATAATATAATTAAAAAATAGATGTACCTTATTCATTTACTCACACGTCTTGATTTGAAATGGCATTCCCGTCCCGCCCCCATCTCCTTATCCGTACCTGTACTCATCCGCCTCTAGGTGACTAAGATTCTAGTTCTTCCAAAAAGTTCAATGTACACAACAATCAAAATAAAATTGAGCATCTGATCATTAGAGATCACTGATCACTGGTTCCGGGTGACTTGACATGAAGAAGACCCCTTAGTATAGTTGAAGGCTACCCCACAAAGAGAATTTAACCTGGCATCTAACCTGTAAGTTACTCACAGGGACAATTAAAAGTAGCATCTGAGCTAAAGGTTATCCAGAAGGAGAATTGAACATGGCATCTAAGCCGAAGGATAATCTGCAAGGTAAATTTAGGTTGGTATCTAATCTGAAGGTTACCCCGCAATAAAGAATTTGACCACATCTAAGATGAATGTTACCCACAATGTACCGTCTGAGCTGAAGATTACGGCACGAAAAAAATTAATGTGGCATCTAAGCTGAAGGTTACTTCTCAAGGAGAATTTAAAGTGGCATTTAGATGCAAGTTACCCAGCAACCAGAACTTAACAATATAAAAGTGATTTTAATTTCTAAAAACGAATCGCCTCCTTCAAAACGCGTAAACAATCCGGATCAAAATTGATCGTATCAATGTTTTAAAATCACTTGTAACAACAATGCAGTCGAAATTTGTGCAAATAGACTCATTTTTGAATTAAAAAAGATGTGGGGGATGAGAAAGAATTAGGGCATCATTGTGACTTACGTCCTCCCAAAATAGTTGCCTGCGAACAACCCAGCTGAGGGCATTTTTGAGAGATCGGCGGTACAAAATGCGTACTCGCTCTTGTTGCGCCGCTCGCCTGGCTACGAATCCTGCTGACGTCAAGCTCATATTTCTTCTTCCCGCAACGCGCTTTTGCAAACAGAAACAGCAATATTGAATACTAACATGAGAACGAGAAAGACAGACAGGCCATAAAAATGAATAAATTTACACTACGTAACTGTTTCGTCGTTGTATTTTTATTTTTATTATTTTTTTATTGGAACGCATAGTTTATATTAATCAAAATTTAATATAGATGATTATATTACAAAGGAGGGTGATTGGAACTAGTTGCGGTCCGAGATCTATGTTGGTAAAACACACGGCTCACTACGAAGAAGGATGTTACGTGGATAACCAAAAATATATATTATAAAGGAGGTAAGTACAAGCAACAACTGTTGCATTAGGGGAGGTGGCGAATCAACCTAAGGAGGGAGAGCCCCTAAACTAGATGGTTCATCGGTACCGAGGATTCGACACGGGCCACCCATCCAACATTTGAGAACCCACAACAATGACACGCCTTGTACCAAAGAGGGCCAACGAGGCGAAGCAGCGGTAAATGAGTAAGCATAGTGTTCCCCCAGGAGGTAAAGCAGACTCCAAGGACCGTGTCCTGAAAGGTGGCAAGGTATAGAAGCGGTCTGAACTAGGGATGAAAGTTGACTTTGCAAATGCTCTACCTCTTCCTAATAGTGACTGGTAGAAAGCCCAACTGTGATGGATCCGGTAGAACCCACTCATAGTGCAAAGGGTGCTCTCCCGGTGATCAGTAGTATATTTGTAGTGCCCGCAAATTTCTCCCCATTTGATGATGTTGTCTCCATGTGTCAATTTTGTTTGGGACATTGGAATTGATATTATCATAGCTATTTGATTTGAATAATCTTGCTTTTATCATTAGGTTAACACTTGGTTGCTAACATATTCTTGGCATGATGATGTGTTAGACTTACAATACCAATTCACTACTTTTATCATTGTCGCTTGGATTAGATATGATGTGAGGGATGTGTTAATATGAGATTGGCATGGAATGTACTTTGAATATACATTATGTTGTTGTCTCTTTATCTTGTATATGCTAACCGGTCTTGGCAGGTTATTGTATTTGGCCCATGAGGCTAATTCATGGGCATTATTAGTATCATCTAATTATGATGGTTTAACATATGGACTTTGATGGATTTGTAGAGTAGCATGCATCTTGTAACAAATTGTGAAATGTGCCATAGAAGAATTGTTGAGAATTCTAGCATCTTATATAATGGGTGGATGAATTTGTAACTATTTGGTTAATTACATATGTATGGCGTAATCGCTTGAGATGTGTGTGATTGTTTCATTTACCATATTTTATCAAGCATGTGTGATGTTTGTAATTAAGTGTGCAAGCCATAGGTGCACGCCACAGAAAAACATAGGACTCAGGGGTTGCACCTCCAAGATTGCACAATAGGCCATTTGCACCAAATTCTCCTTCCCTAATTGGTTGGTCTTGCCTTGCATGACATTGGCTAAGACAAAAATAAGAAATCCATCATCCTCATGTGTAGTTTTGTCATTTGGCTCAATCGCCTTAGGTTGTTGTCTCCATTGTTGGCCATTGTGTCTTAGTGTTGTCACGATGTCAAGGCCATTGATGGCAAAGGGTGTGTAGGTGTCATATTAGTCTCCATGAGGTGTCTTTTAGTATCAAAGATGAAGGTTGATTAGTATTGTCATGTTTTGGTGAAGTTCTATGGTGTCCTAGAGCATGGTCTAGTAGATATGGTCATGATATGAGTCCTCCTAAGGTGGTTCAAGGTTGTCATGAGGTCAAACATGGTCCATGTAATGTGCAAAGGGTGTCTAAAATTCTGCATTGAGTCATCATGGTTAGTTCATGGGTTATATGGCTTGAGTCGGGTCATTTTAGGCCTATTCCTAGACCTAGAGCATGTGGTTTAGCATGGAGGCATGAGAAATGGAGCAGGGAAATCTTATCCGAGCATGGGAGCGGTGGGGGGCATTGTATGTGAAGTGTACAAGGCTTATCAGGTCAGTTTTAGAGGTATAGTGCATGTATGAGGTCATTATGAAGCATGTTCTTGAAGACAGGCGAGATAACATAGGTAAGTCTTAATAGTTGGAGTCTTTCAAAAATATTTGAGCATGGATGAGAGTTGGAATGTATAGATGAGGTATCAACGATGTTTCAGGTCAAAGTGAATAATTTTTTGCAAGTTATGACATTTTTGGTAAAACCAGTCTTTGTAGAAGCAAGATCCACTCAAATTGTGAACTCCAAATGCTCACTGCTCTCATACGCTTTGCGTGGGACCTAGAGGTTTTGGGGGGTTTCCATTGAGCTAAGAGTGTTTTGCAAAAATAATGAGGTCATTTGATCGTCAAGTTTTAATGAACAATTGTTAAGAAGTTAAAATGGTTTGAAACCTTAGCAAAACCCTCCTCTAAGAATGGAACTTGAGAGATTAGTCTTGTTTGGTATACTGAGAATGTCTTGGCGTGCAAAATTTATGCATCGGGATGAAGAGGATTCCTCAAGGCTCATTTTGGTGGTGGTTTGGTGTTCCAGTTGTTTTAGGAAGAGAGATAAAAACCCTAGTTTTGTGGGTTTTTGTAGTTTCAAGGCTAAGATGGAAGCTTCGAGATGAAAACCAAATTGTTATAAAATCCTTGTGAGATTCTCTAAGTATCCATGAAATATTTTAGGTGGGTGCAGTGGAGAAAATGGAAGATACAAGTGCTCAAAATGACCCTACCGATTTTGGCCTTAAGGGCTAAAATGCTAGTCTTATGGTATGAAGTGAGTTTGATGAAAATGCATGTTGTAGCTGATGTTTTTGGTCATGGATAGTTGGTTGACACCTTGTATGATGTGTTTGAGCTATTCGAATGGCATGATGAGGTGGCTTCATGTTGAAATCCTAGTGGCCTAATTAGTTCTATTAGGATTGCTTAAGAAGGTGACTGAAACAAGTGTGTTGGGTAATATTTCTCCATGTGGCATATGTTTCTTAGTGCTTGTACACATTGGTACAAGTTTCCTTAATATGTTCTAGGTGGTGGTTGAGCTTGGAAGTGGATTTGAAGACATTGAAGCAAGTTTCACTCAAGACCGGTTCTGAGTCCTTAAAGCCTGAATGAGCAGTTGTAGAGATTGGCTTGGTTGAAGGCCTTCCACCTATGAGTTGGAAGATGAAGTAAGGTGTTTAGGAAACTAGACACTTAGACCTTTCTAATGGTATATGGTTTGTGTCTTTATGAGGTGTGTTGATAGGTGACCCATAAATGTTTTGAAGACTGGTTTTGGAGTCTTGAAGCCAATTTGGATCAATTGCAGAGATTGAGTTGTTAGAGGTCTTCCACTTGGATTTGGATGAAAAAGTGAGTTGTTCTAGAAAGTAGAATTAGAGATATTTCCAATGGTATATGAATTGAGTCGTGATGATGAGAATTTATATGTTAAGTTAGTCGTTCTTCAGATGAATTTCCAAGCATTGAATACCTAGTGGGGTTTGCATGCTTCTTGGTGAGTTTCATGGTGGAGATGGATGTTTCTATGCTTCTTGTGATTGTTGGTAATGTTGGGGACTTGTGTATGACACGTGGGGAGATTCTTGATCTATGAAAAAGTTATTTGATGTCTTTGGTGGCCACGATCCATTCGCTAATGCTTGGAGAGGGAGATTTCCTAAGTGCTCTTGATCTTGATGACGAGGTCTTGACCCTTGCCATTCTACTTGGGTCATTTGCATGAATTTGTATGATATTATTCTTCTATTTTTGAGTTGTAATGACTTAGCTACTTGGTCGTGGCCACCTAGGTGTGTTTTAGAATTGAGACTTGTATATAAGCACGTGTATTTGGTCATTTGTGACTAGTTGAGCTAATGGGGCTATGAGTGACCTATAGAGGAGTGAAGAGGAGTGAAGAGGGGTTAAGAACAGAGCTAAGAAGATCCATGAAGACCTAAAGAATATTGAAGACCAAATGTGCAAGGAAAATTGATACATTCATCCCATGAAGAAGAAGAATAGAGCAAGTTGAGAGAGAGAGAGAGAGAGAAGTTTGATGAAGGTTTGATGTGTTTGTGAGCTGAACTGGATCATAATCAGTTGTGGGATCAACATATTTTCAGTGGTCATTATTTTGCAAAATATCTTATGATGAGTCATATTCATAGGATTCCTTTGTTGTGAGTAATATCAACAAAGGTTTAGGGTTGCTCCTTATGGGGTTGGTGCCTCACTAAACAAATCTTGTAGGATGTGTAATATTCTTACAATTCCTTTCTTTGAGTAATATAATAAATGGTTTCAATGGTTTTTCTTCCCTTTGAGGGTTTCCCACTTATATCTGGTGTCATCTATTCATAATTTTAATTTTTGCAATTATGATTGTTTGATACACACCCAACAAGCTCATATGGTTCGTGGATGATTAGATGAGTGGTTTGAATGATGCGTGTATGTTGTTGAAAATGAAATTAAGGTTTTGTAGGACTAACTCACCCACCCACCCTCCTCATTCCATTGTGATTCCAACATCCATTTGAATCAATTTGGTATTTATTATTTTAATAAAGTATTTAAACCAATTTTATGGGTTAAATTGTCCCTACTTGGATTAGGGATGAGTTAATTAATTTTAT